>CM071876.1:28340322-28362284 GCA_036759665.1 Gynandropsis gynandra | reverse complement strand
ATCTCCGAATTCGAAGATATTATTTTCGCCATTGTGAACAACCATTTGCGAGTTGTTCTCGCCATCACCATACTTATGCTCTGCTCGCACATCCGAAACAACTTTATTACTACCACAAACAACTCCATCAACTACCACATTCATGGCACACCCACCATCTTCTCTTAACCCGCTTGTATGTTCACTATCAGAATCATCCGAATCCAAAATATCTATTGTCTCCGAATTACTCTCAACTCTACTTTTGTTATCTAGACCTACAATAACACAATCATCATAATCTACAACACTTCGATCCTCACCTTCTTTAGCAATGCTTTCAAAAACAGGAATTAGAGGCTCAATTTCTCTCTCAATTTCGATTTCACAATTCACACCTGCCGATTCTATCTCCACATACATCAGTGGTCGAATTCCTCTTATGCGATCGAACAGATAACAAATAAGATGTTTGTCATTCATTATATATGTCGGCTTCCTATTTTCACAAATATTGGGCAAATAGCTTAAATTCAACTTCGTTGTATTATTTCCCACCATCATCTCTGCGCATAACTCATCAATCAATTGCTGGTATGTCAGACTAAGCGGAGGACATAAGAAAAATACTCTCTGGTTTTCATGAACTCTATCAACCCATTCAGACTCTCCATTTGGGTTTTTTCCCATTTACCATCATACAAAAAATAAATCAGTGTGATTTTCTCATTCCACCGTAAATAAATCAGTGATTTTCTCATCCATCGTATCCATTACACCTGTAACAAAAAAAATAAAAAGAGGGGTAAATTCTGTGACCCACAGCGACCGTGCGACCCTTGGACCCCTACGACCCTTTCAACCTTTTGCGACCCTTGTACCCCTGCGACCCTTTCAACCCTTTGCGACCCCTTTTCCATGCGACCCCTTTACCTCTGCGACCTTTGGACCTTTGCGACCGTTGCGACCTTGCGACCCTTGGACCCCTGCGACCCTTTGAACCCTTTGCGACCCCTTTACCATGCGAGCCTTGGACCCATGCGACCCTTTGAACCCTTTGCGACCCCTTTCCCATCCGACCCTTGAACCCCTGCGACCTTTGACCCTTTGCGACCCCTTTACCCTTGGACCCCTACGACGACCTTTGATCCCTTTGACCCCTCGATTAGACTCTGTAACCCAGTGCGACTGTACGACTCTGTGACCCAGTCTGTCACCTTTGACATTGTAATAAATATGACTCGTTTAGATTCGTTTTCAATAATTGCAATAAACACAAGAGAAACACGAAAAACTCACTATACATACCTGGTTTTTTTTTCGGAACGTGCTTAATTGTAAGCTTCTTTGTTGACACTAAAGGATTTCAACCTATTGGCAGCGAATCTGATGCCGATTTCAAGCTACTCTCGCCGAATCTGTTGTGGTGTGGGGGAACAATAATTTTCGCGCCACAGGAGAGAGAATTAGAGGTGCTCCAGAGGAGAGAGAAAAATTGTCGTCAAAAATAATATGTGATTATCAATATTTTAAGGGTAAATTTGAAATTGAAACTTTTTTTTTCAACCAAGGATATTTTTGAAGCATCTTAACCCACAGGATTATTTTTGAAGTTCCCCCACTTCAATTGAAAAGAAATAAATAAAAATATACATTTCCCTTCTATAATCGAATAACCATAAATCGAAAATTTTATAAATATAATATATTAAAGATACAAGGAATTGTTTACACGGAAACGAAAAAGCATGGAGCAATTATAATAATTAATCCTAGAATATTATAGATGATCAAATCGATGCTTAATTCGTATCTGTCAATCAATCATTTGTTAAGAGAAAAATTTAAATTAAATTTAAAAGGCAACATAATAATAATAATAATAATAATAATAATAATAATAATAATAATTTTAAAAATTGTGAATGTAATGGAAGAGAGGTGTGTGTAATCATAATAAGACGGCACCAGCGATGTTGAACCAACGAACAGCTTCGCCTGCTTTGCTTTTGACTAAAGCAAACGGATAATTAACAGACGATTTCTGGGCCCCTCACCCCAATCCCCAACCAGACTTTTGGAATTTTAGGTATTTGTTTTTGTAATTTTAATACAATTCTGGACGTCACGAACAAGAAGGAATCATTTAAGGTTTTTCTATTTACGGATTTTTTTGGGATGATTTGTGGGTAAATATTTGTTTTAGTTTGTAATCCGTTTTTAATTGGTTTAAAAATTATTTATTTAACTCTTATTATTTTTATTTGTTTCTCATATATAATTTTCAAAATATTTCAATACATATTTTGTTATTGTTTTTAATTATAATGACATCATCGCCGTGATCGAATATTTTTCGTTTTTTAGGCAATTGATGTACATGAGAATTGATAATGAAATTCAAGGTGTACCGAAGGAGTTTATAGAAGGCGTTACACAGTTTATAACGATGGTGATAAATCAACAAATTTATAAATAAACGATAAGTTGGTTTATCCATGCATGAAATGCAAAAATAAAAAATTTGTTAATGAGAGAACCGTTTGGAAAGAGGTTTTACTCCACATTATTTCATGTGGTTATTTCATTAAGAAATTGAAACAAATGAAGATAATATATATAAAGGGATAGAAGAAAATGAAGAAAAAGAAGAATTTGAATCGAATTCAGAATCACAAGAATCGACGAAAGAGTTATGTGACTCTAAAGATGATTCATGTTAATTTGTTATCGGACGTTCAAAACAATAAAATAATTGTTTGTTTCTATTTCTTATTGAATTGTTAAATCAATTTATTCATGTTAACTCGGTCTGTCCCCTTCCCTCGGTCTGTCCTTGTCCCTCAGTTCGTCCTCGGTCCGTCCCCGTCCCCGTCCCTCGATCCGTCCCCGTCCCTCGATCCATCCCCATCCCTCGGTCCGTCCCCTTCCCTCGATCCGTCCACGACCCTCGGTCCGTCCTCGTCCCTCAATACGTCCTCGTGCCTTGGTTCATCCTCATCTCTCGATTCGTCCCTCGGTTCGTCTGTCCAAATTGCGGACGCATTACCGACGGAAACGCTCGGGCTGCGTATTTCGAGACAAATTACGGATGACTCACCATTTACGGACAGATGTGTCAGAGCCATCCGTAATTACGGACGACCGATTTAGCGCCATCCGCATTTTCAGAAAGACTTTTTTGAGCCATCTGTAATTATGTACGACTTTCTCAGGGTGTCAGCAAGTCGTCCATAAATTAGGGACGCCCATCCTGGAACCATCCCTATTTATGGACGACTTACAGACGGCACGTATTCCCATCTGTGACTTAGGACGGTTTACAGACAAATTTTCTTGCCCGTCCGTAAATTTCTATAAATTCCTCTCGGCTCATTCTCCTTTCTTTCACCCAAAATTGCCTAACTCTCTCTCTCTTTGGCCATTAAATCGCAGCTGTACGCCCTTCCATTGGTGTCTCAGGCCATTCGTATGTTCTGTTGGTGCATCTCAGGCTGTTCGTCCGTTCCGTTGGTACGTCTCAGACCGTCCGTGAGTCCCATGTTGTCTGTTTGTTCGTCCGTCTGTCTTTGGTCCGTCTGACCGTCCCTCGGTCCTTTTGTCACTCGATCCGTTAATCCAATCGTCTCTCCGTTCGTCCCACCGTCTGTCCGTCGTTCGCCACAATCCCCATCTTCCATTCGTTGGTTTGGCAGGTTCATTTAAACACTATTTGCTAATATTTGTTATTTATTTCGTTAGATTTGGAATAATTTTAGTTAGATTTAAGTGTTTGTTAAAATATCTACAAGAAATATTATATGGATTAAGTGAAATCTTGATTATTTAAAATTTTATTGATTAAGTGTAGTTGAAAATTTTATTAGTTTAGGTTAACAACACATATATTAAATTATGTGTGCTTGTTACATTATATTAGAATCATTTTTAGTATAATTTTTTTAAAGAAGTAGTGAATTATAACTTAAAATTAACAACGATTATAATTTTTTAAATTTAAAATTTTAGTATGTCTCGCCGCGTTGGAAGAGGCGATAAAATTTTAGTGTCTCCAAAAGTTTACGAAGATTCGGTAAGATTTTTAATTTTGCCTAGGATTTTATACGATTGACATTTGATTAATATTAAAAATATATTTGAAATTTGTTTTAGACGAAAGAGAAGGGATCTGAACCGTCATACGTAGAATTACTCGAACGTGCGAACACTAAAAAATCTGACGTATTCATGGCGATGTTTAGAATATGGCATCGGAACGAATGTCCTAAATTCCATTGATAGTAGACGGAACACAACCTTCTCTAAGTCAGCAAGAATACAACGAGTTGTATCTCGAGGTAAATTTATTATATAGTTTAATATAATTTTGTTATTTATAATTATAATTAAATTTTGATATTTCTTTTACACAAGTTACACCGTATAAAGGTTGCATTTTTGTCTTGGAGAAATGGCATCACAACATGCAAGTTCCTCAAAAGGTAAGAGAAAAAAAATTCTACGGATGGATCCGTCTTCATATTTTCAACGGGCAGCCATTGGAAATTTCAATAGATGCCCCTTGAAACCGAAATATTACGATATGACATTCTTTGATTGGACATCTATTTCAACGGACATCCTTTACAATTTCCAACGGATGTCGATTTAAATTTCGGTTATTTGAGATGTTGAAACAACCCATTTTTAATATATTCAACAAAACCTCTCAAATCCTATCAAAACCTCTCCTAAAAAATTTAAACACAATACACTATGATGATTGAACGATTCACCAGCTATCAAGTTACCTAGTTTTGATGGAACTCTGTCATCATTTATTTTCGTAATACGAGATAAAAGAAGAAGAATACAAAGTTTTAGATTATTTATATGATATAGTATTTTATTTGTAATGTTTGTTTTAAATATTAAATTAAAATTTTTGTAGATTTTGAATTAATATATTAAATTTAATATTTATTAAAAATTATTTTAAAAAAATTGTCATAAAATCATTGGATGTCCTTAAATTATACAATCATAATATAAAACTTTGATATATTTAAAATTTATGCTCAAAACTACCAACGGGCATCCGTTGGCAATTTCCAATTTTTCCACTAAATCTTTCAATGTTCCAAGGGGTATCCATTGAAATATTCAACGGGCATCCGTTAAAATTTTCAACGGATGCCCATTGGAAATATCCATTGGAAATTTGTCAACGGATTTTGGCTGTTAAGATAATTATAAGATCACTATGATGACTGAACGATTCATTTACGGATATATAATTCACCCATGAGTTCTCTTTTCATCAGTAATATAATGATCTCTTAAGGATCTTTAAGCGTCATTCACATGACTTATAGGAGAATCCATTTTTGCCGAGATTATCCAGAAATATGAGATTCCTTCAAGATATAAAAAAATTATAGTACACTTGTGTTAAGAGTTTTTGTGATCCATCATTGAACCTTCAATCTCACGATTCCTAGTCCTCTCGCATCACATGAGACATTTTTCCATAAAAGCTTTACAAATATTAAAGAGTTCTAAATCTTCAAACCATTCATGTCTTGGTGCCATATGACAATACATTTTTTCTTTGTGAACACACATATTTTGTTCTTTTTACTTTTCGCTCAATATTCTGCAGATAATTCTTTCTAAGAATATTGTCTCACGAAATCCTCAAGTTTGAATACCATCCAAACTTGTTTGTTCGTTCCTTTTAAGGTGACAATATTTGACAATCTTTACCGAGATTCAGGAGCAGCTTTGATGAGGACATCAGACACTAGGACGACCCGAGAGCCGGACAGGCGAGCGAGGAGGTGACCCGAGGCGCTGAGCAAACGGAATCTTCCCACGACCTAATCACGAGAGAACGAGCGCGAAACTTACGGACCAAGGCCGTCGAGATTGTGAAGGAAACCTGGGAGGCTCTCGTTCATGAAGAGCACTCGCCCGCGACCTTCGGAAGAATCGCGATCGTTTTCAGCATTGAAGCGGATGCTGGCCCATATGCTTAGGACGCTCAGATGACCCAAACGACCGGATGACGTTACTCTCGTGCTCACAACGGTCACATGACATCACTTGGACGCTCCAGCACGTTCAAATGGGCACATGACATCACTCCCGCATGCCCAACGGTCACATGACGTCACTCCCGCATGCCCAACGGTCACATGACGTCACTCCCGCATGCCCAACGGTCAGATGACGTCATTTGGACACCCCATCAAGTTTTTAGCCCATTTTTCTATTTTTCAGACACTTTTCGACCAACAGGGGCAATAGGGCTATGATTTTATGTATTTTGTCTTCTTTCAAGGTTTGAGATTTGTCTATAAAAACAGTCCCAACATTCATTTGTAAACAACTTGGATTTAGTAGTAAATTTAAGTTCGAGATGAAATATTCTATCTTAAACGTTTCCGGAAACATCTCGTCTCCAATTCGTTTTGGGAACAATTGAAATGTGTGTTTTGACTGTATCAAGAGGCTTCCGCACCTCTTGTGGTGTCTTTCTTTCTATCTAATCCGACGAATCCCGCTTAACAAACGAGGTTTTCGGTATTCCCCAATACGCGTCCCAGACCATTTAGCTCATTCGCGTATCAAACTTCTCTTGATATTTTGCAATTTTAACATCAATCTCCAGCTATTAAATCACGCTCCACTGATTTTCGATAATTGCTAATTTCAGATATTAACAAGATCTAATTGGAAGATAAATTTTCACAATATATTTGTGTAACATGATATGTATTTTAATTCGTGAATATACTAATCTCATGCCTAAATTTTAATTCTTAACTTTTTAAAATTTAAACAAAGTATAATTTCTTTTTCAGTAACCGTTACATTTGTTGGTATATGATATGTTATTTGTAAATAGTAAATACAAAAAATTAAAGAAAATCAGAAAAAGTAGTTGAATACATCTAAAATTTGAAAGAAAAAAAATAGTTAGGAAATTGTAAAAATTAGGAAAAAAATCCATTTGATGTCTTTTGAATCATGACAGCTCTAACCACTTGGAATCTATTCAATAATATAGAGGTTTTATAATAATCAGATGAATTTCTTTACGTGCAAAGCAGTCTTTATATGTTTATACATTGCTATTCCTCATAAGGGTTGGCTGTTTTTATAAAGTAGCGCAACATTTTCAAAGAAAAATGCCATGATATAGCTGTTGAAATATAATCGATATATATATAAACTATATAAATCATATAAATTTAATTTTAATAGATAAAACACATATAATATTGTAATTTAAATATGCATATACAGGTAGTAGTGTTTTGTCCGATATAGTTGGTGCCTAATTCATCGTCATCGCACTAAAAACATAAAAGTGACGCACTAAAAAGATAAAAACGAGACGAGATTTCATGCATCGTTTTATAATAGTAAAATTCGCAATCAATATTTTTCGGATGCTTGATTTTTTTCTAATAAGAATCAACAAAATAATATAAATCTAACATTTTTTATAAATAAATCGTAAAAAAGCTTGTAATGAAACCTAAAATTAAATCAAAATAATAAAATATAAAAGCCGGACCAATTCATCGACGCGTTTGAATCAAACGGTTTGATATTACATGGTTTCATCACGACGAAACTTTCTTATTACAATATAAATACTAAAACTTGGATTATTTAATTTTTAGGACATTCTTTTGTAGAATATTCCAAAATTTTTCTCAAGCAATCTAATATATTTATTTTCATCACTAACATAAATTGATTTTTAAGAAACAAAAAGGTTTATATAGTTATAGTTATGTGATTAACGATATATGTAACCAAAAAAGGGTAACAATCTGAAAAGGAAGAACAAATCGCGGAAAAATAGATAGTCATTGCAATCAAATTAGCATAATTTTTTTCTTCTTTTAGGTAAGAGGTAATTATAGCATTAAGATTTTATGAATTCGTTTGATTATATATAGGAAGATTTTTAAATATGCTTAGCGGTTTAAAAAAGATTTGTATCTATTATTTTCCTTTTGAATTGAATATTTGTATCTATAATATAAGGTAAAAAAGAATCCATCATAGACAAAATATTAAAATATATAATATTTGGAGGGAAAAAGTAACCGTGTGAAATTAATTAACGAATCAAAATGTTGATTTTGCGTAATATGAAAAAACGGAATGGTAAATATTATATATTTGGGAAAAAAATAAGTTGAAGGGGTTAGGGAATGTAAGAAGGAAAAGACGGCGGTTTGGGGGAGAAAGAAGTGGGCCCCACTCTCAAAGTCTCTAATGAGCTGTCCGACAGCTCCCTCCACTCTGTTCCCTTTCCTCCTTTCCTTTTATAAACTCTCCCTTCTCTTCCCTCTCTCTCATCATTTCTCTCTCTCTCTCTCACAGTTTCGTTCACTCTCTCATCTCTGAGATCTTTTCCATGGCTCAGGAGGAGACCCAGAAACCTGCCGCCGTCGTCACCGAGCAGGGTGGTCCCGGCCCATCTCCGACGCCGCCTCCTCAACCGATCCCGTCGAAAGATGAAGCTTCGGTGACACAGAAGGAGGTATCAGCGCCTGCTCCGGTTGAGAATCCGGTCGCTGAGAAGGAAGTGACTGTGCCGGCCCCAGACGCTTCCCAGGAGAAGGTGGTTGCGGAGAAGGAGGCGCCAATTCCGGAGCCGGAGCCTCAGCCGGTTCTGGAGGCTGAGAAGCCTACAGCGGAGGTGGCGGAGGAAGGAACCGATACGGTAGAAGCGGAAAAGCAAATCGTGCAATCAGAATCGTTCAAGGAGGAGAGCTACGTGGCGTCTGAGTTGCCGGAATCCCAGAAAAAGGCGCTTGAGGAATTCAAGGAGCTTGTCAGAGAGGCTCTTAACAAGCGTGAATTCACCGCGCCGCCGCCGGCTCCGGCGAAAGAGGAGGAGAAGAAGGAAGAAAAAGTCGAGAAGAAAACAGAGGAAGAGACAAAAGAAGAAAAGAAAGAAGTGAACGACGAAAAGAAGGAAGAGACTCCTGCGATCGCTGAGACCAAGCCGGAGGAGACGAAGAAGGAAGAGGTGAAACCGGCTGCGCCGGCAACCAACGAGACCAAGGAAGAGGAGAAACCGGCGGATCCAGCAACCACCGAAACGAAGGAGGAGAAACCGGTGGCTCCGGCAATCACCGAGACGAAGGAGGAGCAGAAACCGGCGGCTCCGGAAACCACCGAGATTAAGAAGGAGGAAAAACCGGCGGCTCCGGCAACCACCGAGACGAAGGAGGAGACACCAGCCCCTCCTGCACCAACACCCGCCGAAAAGACGGCAGAGGAATCTAAGCCGGCGGAGTCATCGACCATAACAATCGAGAAGGCATTCGCCGCGGACGAGGACGGTGCCAAGACCGTCGAGGCGATCGAGGAGACAATAGTGCCCGTTTCTGCTCCAGTGACCAATGCTCCCGCCGTGAAGGAAGAGGCGGAGGAGCCGGTGGAGCCAGAGGAGGTCTCAATCTGGGGAGTCCCTCTTCTGCAGGACGAGAGAAGTGACGTGGTCCTCCTGAAATTCCTCCGCGCTCGTGACTTCAAGGTGAAGGAAGCCTTGACGATGCTGAAGAACACCGTCCGTTGGCGCAAAGAAAACAAAATCGACGACCTTGTAGAAGAAGACCTGGGAGGGAGTGAATTTGAGAAGATCGTGTTCGGCCACGGCATGGACAAACAAGGACACGTGGTGATCTACAGCGCTTACAGCGAATTCCAGAACAAGGAATTGTTTTCAGACAAGGAGAAACTGAACACATTCCTAAAATGGAGGATTCAGTTCCAAGAGAAGTGCGTGAGGGCTCTTGATTTCAGTCCGGCCGCCAAGTCGTCTTTCGTGTTCGTCAGTGACTTCAGGAACGCACCGGGACTTGGTAAGAGGGCTCTATGGCAGTTCATCAGACGCGCCGTCAAGCTCTTCGAGGACAACTACCCTGAGTTCTCCGCCAAAGAGGTGACCGTTACGGTCCTTTAATTATTACTATATTTATATATACACCAAAGTTGGTCGCCTCAATGTTATATTGTCTATTATGTGTTATTGCAGCTGTTCATCAATGTTCCATGGTGGTACATTCCTTACTACAGAACCTTCGGGTCCATCGTTACATCGCCTAGGACCAAGAGCAAGATGGTTCTGGCCGGTCCATCCAAATCGGCCGACACCATATTCAAGTAATCAACAACAACATATATTTTATTTGGATTCATTTGCCTCAATGCAACACTCTTAAACCTATGTTGTTTGTCTGAACAGATACATATCTCCTGAACAAGTCCCACTTAAATACGGCGGCCTGAGCAAAGAGAGCTCCACTGAGTCACTCTTCACCACGGAAGACTCAATCACAGAAGCCATCATTAAACCCTCAGCCAAATACACCATCGATTTGCCTGCTTCTGAGGTAACACTATATTTTCTGTTCCGCACATTCAGGAACGACCTCTTTGAATAGAACTAAAAGGGTATTGGAATGATGGGCAGGCATGTACTCTGTCATGGGAGCTTCGGGTTCTAGGTTCGGACGTGAGCTATGGAGCTCAGTTCGAGCCGAGCATGGAGGGAAGCTACACTGTGATCGTCTCCAAGAATAGAAAGATCGGATCAATGGAGGAGCCAGTGATAGCCGATTCATTCAAAGTGGGTGAACAAGGAAAGGTCGTGATCACCATTGATAACCAGACCTCCAAGAAGAAGAAGCTGCTTTACAGGTTCAAAGCCCAACCTAGGTGCGATTGAAGAGCTTATTTATATATTTATATATATATATATTTATATATTTATATGAATGAATGAATCCAATCAAGTGGTTATTTTGTTCTTTAATCTTATTAGTCTAAATATTTGAAGAAGCTAAAAAAAAGGATGGGTTGCGTTTTGGTCTTTGTTCATGAGAGAGGGGTTTGCTTTGGTTTGTTTTGTTTTACACAAAGGTTGTGTGTGGAGATGTGGAACAAATTAAATCATTTTGTTTCATTTATTTCCCTTTTTTCTTTTATCATCACTTATTGTACAATTTGTGTAAATTTAATCTCTTTGTTTTCGTTATGAAATTGATGGTATATCTAATTTATATAAAAAACAATTAAAAAAATATGGAATTTCTTATGGATTCCTTTGAATTATTCAAAAACATAATTTTTGTTTAATTTATAAATTATATTTGTAGTTAGTCATACTAAATTTAAATATACTTCGTCTAACTTTGGAAGAAAGTCGTTGAAGACTTTTAATGAACATTAAGAAATAATATAAAAAGTTTAGTCCATTATTAATTACTGTTTGTTTTTATTATCTTATTTCAGAGTAAAATTGAAACCAATGAGATGATTTTATTTGAAAATCTAAAATTTTTATTCAGAAAATCTAATTACATGAATTTTATTAAAAATTGGACGCAATATCTTTTAGATGATGGGTAAATTGATATATTTATAAAAAAATTACAAAACGATGAGATGAATGTCTATTTACAAATAGATGGAGCTATACATTTTTTTTATTTTATGTTATTTTTATGAAATATCTAATATTCTCATGATCGTATATGATAGAGATAATACCTTTATAAGAATGGACCCCTCAAGTTTGAAAAATGGACTCCTCTATAATTCCTGTGGGTATAAATATGTAAAAAAATAAATAAATAATGAAAATAAAGAATATATAAAAGAAAACGACAGTTTGATCACTCTGACGAGACAGAGATAAGAAATGTTAGATACGCGAATTAATGAAACATGTGCTTCTCTCTTTCTCTCTCTTAATTATTTATATAAATATATATATTTTCACCAATAATAATATTTTGGATATATTATTATTTTAGGTAATAAAATTTCTGTTGGTTACACTGTAAAGGATCAAAGGCACGAGTCGAAGTGGAAGATGGTCCCTTACTACAACAGCATGTTAGGTTTTTGTTCAGGCCTATGTGTGTCAGTTTTTTTCAAACTAAAATAATTGATTATATGAAAAAAATAATTCATATATTAATAACATGAAAAAATTTTATATCAGTTGAATATAAAAATTTATGAATTATGACAAAAAAATTTTAATCAATTAATAAGATATCAAAATCATCCTAACCAACCTAACGCAATCCACCAAAAAATTGAAAGCTGAACAAACACAAAACAAAGACTGTCCAAAATAAGAAATCCCTCCAGGGTGGCTCAAAGCGAGTCTTTACATAGCTACTTTACAATGATACATGTACATGTCTAACATATATATATAGGTTGGGCAAAATATCTGAAATATTCGTATTCGAATTATATTCAATCCGAAAAAGCAAATATCTATAGGAACAAATACAAATACAAATATCAGAATTTAGATATTCGACAAATACAAATACAAATAGTATAGTCAATTATTCGTAAATAATTCATATGCGTAAGTACTAAATAGATAATTTATTTAATATATAGATATATATAATAAATTAATTTTAATGATCAAATTATAAATAAAAACATTATTATAATTGATTTTCAGATCAAATATAAAATATATAAAGAAATAGTTATTATATTTAAAATTTAAGGACTAAAATGTAAATAATAAAAATTTTAACCCTAATTTAAGGATTAAATTTTTATTAATTTTAAATTGATTTTATTACGGATACGGATATCCGACGAATATCCGAATATTTGCGGATATTTGAATTTACGAATATCCGTATTTATGAATACGATACGAATAGTAAAATCTAATATTCGACGAATACGAATACAAATACGAATAGTCGAATATTTACGAATATTCGCTATTTATCTATATATATATATGAATTTAATATGTGTGTGTATATATATATAAATAAAGCAAAATGAAGTGTGTATATTTATTGGAAAGAAATGGGACATGCGTGAACCGACATAACACAAACAGCTATGAATGAATGCATACAGAAATAGGCATGTGCTTCATCATAAGGTCCCCCTCTCTTCTTTGCTTTTGTTTCTTTAATAAAACAAAGCCTCGCACTTCTTGGAGGCACTTTTACTATCATCTTCATATTTCAATGATCCAAAATTCTAATATGAGAATGGATTCATTTATTTTGCTTAGATATGATCTAACTTTATGAATTCGTGGTACATAATTTATACGGTTAATGTATAAATATTTGAAAGTGAAATACAACTGTAAAATGTGGTTATGAAGATAACACTATTAGAAATTTTAAATTTAGGGACGGAATTTCCGGACGGAAATTTCGGTCCGTCCTTAAATTCCGGACGGATTTTAATCCGTCCGTAATTTACAAACGAAATTCTTTCAGTCTCTATTTCCGGACGGATTAAGGACTACCACCAATCAGTCCCTAAATTACGGACAGATTAGGGACGGAATTTTGATTTTTTTAAATTATTTATTTTATTTTTTATTCATTTTTATCACTTTTTATTTTTTTACACCAATAACATATGGACCGGTCAGAATGGCTAAAGCTAAGAAGATGCAGAAATTGTTCGCTCGAATTGTGGCTAAAGAACTCCCAAAGTCACCATAAGGACATCAAGAGACATCAATAAAAGCTTATGTGACTTATGTATAAGTAGAAATGACCGTAAGGAGCAAGAAGCTAGAGGGCCAGGGTCGCTCGACCCGAGCAGAGATTGGTTCGGAGCATGCAGAGACTCGACCGTTTGATCCGAGTATCACATAGCTTGATTGAGCATGGAAGGACTCGATTGAGCATAGTATTCTTTGTTATCTTGTCTAGTATGATTCTCTGTTATATTGGTAGTTTTCTTTGTCGCCTTCTTTGGAATGCTTCTGTGGTCTCTATGGAAAATTCTATGGTCACTATGAGAAATTCTCTAATCATATCAGTGTGAACTATTCAAACAAGTCTAAACTTGAAATACCTAAAACAACCTAAAATCCGAAATATCCTAAACTAAAATAACTCAAACAATTAGAAATACCCAAAGAATCTAAAGAACCCGAATAATCCAGACTACTCGAAATATCCAAAGCATCTAAATTTAATTCGAATTATTTTGGATTCAATACTTTCACTACAAAAAAACTCGCAGTTTCCAACGGACGGGGCAACGGATCCGTTTGTTGGAAACAATTAGCAACAGATTGTAACGGATTTGTTGATATTTTCAACGGGCCTAAATCCGTTGCAATCCGTCGCGATTTTTAACGGATTTAGTCCGTTGGCCATATCCGTTGGAATACCCGTTAGAAACCGGGAAAAGAATTACAACGAAAGCCCGTTGCAAATTGTAACGAATACAACAGATGCTCGTTGATATTATAAATTTCGAGGTTCAACGGTCGAATTAAATTACCGTGATGGAGCAACGGGCATCCGTTACAATTTCCAACGGATGTCCGTTGGAATATTTACTATTTATATCGGAACCTAAGGTTACCCCAAATCATCAATAACAACCATCTTAATATCTATTGTTGAATCCAAAACAGCTTTCATAAATTGTCTAACCATCGGGATCAGGAAAAGGATTCCCGACGGTTATGCAGTTTATGAGGGTTGTTTTTGAATTCGATAATAGAAGTAAAGATGCTGATTAATTTTGACGACGGAGGTGTCGGCGAACTTTGCCTCTAAGTTGAAGCCATTTCCTAAATGTTTTTTCCTTAGGTTATTGTTACAATACTGTAATTGAAAAAGAACTTAATGAAATTGTAGTTGAACTTTTGATTACATATTATGCGTTATTTCGATTTTGTTCACCGTTTGAGTTCGATTACATATTTCGCGTCATTTCGGTTTTTGTTCACCGCTTGAGATCGACATGAAATGAATTATAATTACAAAATCATAATTCATAAGATCTAACTATTGTAATATGCTAAAATAACAGATTTGTAAGCGCTTTCAACGGGCATTAATCCGTTGGATATGATTTCAACGGGCATCCGTTGGAAATTGCAACGGATGCCCGTTAGAATTTTCAACGGATGCCTGTTGACGTTGGAATGTTCACTATTTAGATCATACCAAAGAATGCATCAAACCATAAATAACAAAAATATTTTGAAAAAATATCGTCTTCTTCAAATCGAAATATATATAGATCGAGAGAGTGTATGTATAGAAGAAAAGATCCTATAACCGAAGAGATTACACAAGAATTCTTGCACGGTTTGGAGCAATTCATGATTTTTGCATCGATGCAGCCTTTGTATCAAGAACGCGGGACAATGTTATGTCCATGCAAAAGATGCAAAAACATGAATTATCGAAGTCAAGAAATTGTTTGCAAATATCTTTATAAGGTGGGTTTCGTTGAAAATTACGAAATTTGGTTTTTCCACGGTGAAATTGCGGTGTTAGAGATATTGTGCAAGATGCACAAGTAGAACGAAATGAAGAAGTTATTTATGAAGCATCAACGATCAATCCATATGTGGAAATTGTGTCAGATGCTTTTTTTAGAGCTGTTGATGAACAACGCGAAACGCAACTACTATGCCAACAATCAGCGGATGCGCCTGATGATGAACAACGCGAAACACAACTACTATGCCAACAATCGCAAACCAAATGGGCAATAGACGCGATCTTCAGTAAAATGATTCAGCATTGGAAGTCCACAGAATTCAAGGCCAAGAGCGAGAAGGCCAAAAAATATCGCTACGGTGAGAAGGTTCCCGGAGATGGTCCGCATCGTCATACTTCGGGATCAAAATCCTTCCCGAAACGAAGAAAAGAATTGGTAAAATTTTCTTTATTTAAATTTTTTGTTTATTTAAATATTTATCTAACTACATTTATTTTTCATTATAGATGCAATAGATATGAAGAGAATTGACTCTTCTTGAGCTGGTATTAGAAACCCATGCCAAGAAAAAGCCGGTTGTCGGGGAAGAGGCCGACGAACCCGAACTCGTCAATCCTCGAATGCGCAAACCGTGAGATCTATGACGGAGAAAATCACACAGCAATCACAAGCTTGCGGTTCAACCCCCGACGAACTCAATCCTTTACAAAAGGACAAAATTTATTTAGAGATAAAAGTTCATTATTTTATTTTTCGATTATTAATAAAATAATTTGTAAAAATCTAGCGTTACTTTTGTTTGTCTTGTAGTCCGTGAGACTGTTGTTGGGTTGATTTTAATTGCGGAAGCGTGTTTTTATCAATCCGAATTTTAGATCTAGTCATGTTCAGATTAGTTTATCGGGTTTCAACGACGAACAGATTTAGAAACGATTTCGAATATACCTGTAAACGTTGAATCTGTGATAATTGGATGCAAGACTTGATAGCACAAGTCCTCTACGTGTATACACGCCGAGATCAGATTCTGCCTTCAACCTTTGGTGCGGAATTCTCCGATGACGAAATTGTTTCGTTCTTCGTTTTTTTCTTTTGACGGTTATTAGGGTTTTGTTTTTGATTTTGAAAATCTGATAACGAAAACCTAATTTTCGTTTCTTAAATAATTATTAACTTTTTAATAATTACACTTTTAACCCGAGACTATTTAAATATTACATAACAAGCATATTACTTTCAATCTCCCACTTGCCTTTACGTAATATTTCAAACAGTCAGAGTAAATGTATCTCCATACACATACTTGCCTGTACATTTGATGTACTAACCCCAAAAGAAAATCAAGTACAATTATAATCTTTGGTGCTAGCGGATGAATATAACTGCATTCCACACTGATTGTCTAACAATAATAAGGAGATGCCGAGACACTCGTATGCGTGTGACCTCGTAGGTTCATCACTAAACTGGTAGTCAATTAGTCTTACTAATTAACTAATCGAGGTTGGCGTCTAGCAACACTCCTCAACGACCAAATAGTGTGAAGTAACATCATTACTCTGTAGAACCATGATAAAAGGACAATATTATTATTTCCCTCCATTTTTACAGCTCCGGATAATCCTAGGACATGGTCTAACTGTCAAGTCCTAATAGATTATCAACTATGTTTCATGCCTAACATAACTGACTGGTGAATGATCGCAAGAAACTCTTTTCTTCTCTCATTCAAATGCCCTGGCCAAGGTCTTTTCAGTCATTATGTTGCTGACAACATAGAGCTCCAACTCTTTACCTAGAGTTGACGGATTCCATCTTGATCAATCACTAACTGCACAAGCATCTAATCATTCACAATATCCTTTCAACTTATATCCCAAGACATAAGGTGTCCAGAATCAAAGAATGGTAGATAACTTATCAGTTACCATGTTGATCTCAGGTCTAAGGAAATTATAATATTCCAATCCTTCTAGAGAAATTCCTATTGACAGTTCAAAGGTAATGTAACCATTAGGAATTCTCCCTTAGGGTCAGTTCAATGATCACATCTCTATGTGCATCATCCATACATGTGATTTAGTAAAAGAGATCTACTAATTTCTATAAAATAGAAACCATCACATCTATGTTGATCTATCCGGATTACTAACGTCCAATCAGTTATCCTATGATCAAGAACGATTTAGATTAAGTTTTTACCAAAACTTGACTCTCTTTATCATGATCTCTATCATGATGACAAGTTTCTAAACTTAATCATGGACTCTATCATACTAGCTATGAAAATATATACACACATATATTTACAAATATCATCAAAATGATAAAATAATGCCATTTCATTTATTTATAAGTGTTCAAAATACAAGACATAAAATAGCTCTCAAATAGTTACAACAATTGTACTATTCCTAGAACTAATTCCAGCATGCCATGTCTTTCAATCCAATCTTCAACTTGTGCTTGTCAAACTCATTTGAACCAAGCACCTTTGTGAGTGGATCTGCTGCATTTTCTTTTCCTTCTACCTTCTAGATTTGAACGTCCCCACGCTCAACGATTTCCCTTATCAGATGGAACTTCCGCAGAACATGCTTTGATCTTTTATGAGATCTTGGTTCCTTCGCCTGGGCTATTGCCCCGGTATTATCACATAATAAAGGAACTGGTTCCTTTATCGAAGGCACCACACCAAGTTCAGTTATGAACTTTCTCATCTAGACCGCTTCCTTAGCAGCTTCACAAGCCGATATGTATTCTGTTTCAGTAACCAAATCAGCTACAGTAGCTTGTTTGGAACTTTTCCAACACACTGCACCCCCATTGAGGCAAAAGATATACCCCGATGTCGATCTATTATCATCCTTATCAGATATAAAGTTGGCATCCGTGAACCCTTCTAACTCCAAGTTAGAATCTCCATAAACGAGGAATTGGTCTCTAGTCCTTCTCAAGTACTTGAGAATGGTTTTCAAAAATTTCCAATGTTCCTCGCCGGGATCTGCCTGATACCGACTCGCTACACTTAGCGCGAAGGCTACATCAGGCCACGTACATGTCATGGAATACATGATGGCTCCCACTGCGCTAGCGTATGGGATCCTACTCATGCGTTCTCTCTCATCTTGAGTTTGAGGACAATCCTCTTTGGACAGAGTAATTCCAGTGTCTATCGGTAGATAGTCTCTCTTGAAATTTTCCATGTTATACCTCTTCATAATGGTATCAATGTACTGGGACTGTGATAGTCCAAGCAACCTCCTTGATCTATCTCTATAGATCTTTATTCCCAGAATATAGGTTGTTTCTCCCAGATCTTTCATGGAGAACTATTCGGATAACCAAAACTTCGTCTCTTGCAACGCCGGAATGTCATTCCTCATGAGCAATATGTCATCCATATAAAGCATAAGGAAGACAACCGCACTCCCACTAAACTTCTTGTACACACAAGGCTCTTCTTCGCATCTAACAAAGTTGAACTCTTCAACTGCCTTGTTAAAGCGAATGTTCCAGGTTCGAGAAGCTTGCTTGAGTTCGTAAATGGATCTCTGAAGCTTGCATACCTGAGAATCTGGGCCTTGTATAGCCTCTTGGAAAATCAACGGGTCGTCATCTCTATGACCGACCACGTCCTCTTGCACCATCAGATTAAGTCTGTCAAGTGCACGTCGAGAACGCTGGGACCTTCTCAAGAAAGCCTGTGTAGCAGGTTCAACTCAATTATTAATTTTAAAATCAAAATTCATTTAATTTTAATCTTAATTTTTTTTAATTTTTTTAATTTTTTTAGGGTTAGGGTTAGGAAGGTTAGGGTTAGGGTTAGGGAAAACCTTAACCGCAGCCGCCGCCCCCTGTCGCCGGTGGCCCGTGCTGGGTGTGAAGAGCCGCCGGCGATGGCGCCTTCAAAGCGCCGGTCTACTTTTTTTAACAGTTTATTTGTAATATAATTTTGGCAATTGATAATTCAACTTTGTACATTGTAATTTTTTTAAAAATTATTCATATTATTTGTAAATAATAAAGCGTCCTCGGAGACTCATCTCACCCGTCGTCACCCGCTTGGCCACCTGCTGCCTCGCCTGAAGACGCGTCGGGCGCTGGTGAGCGTGCGCGAACGAGCAGTCGCGCGAGTCGTCTCTGCCCATGCGTTCATTTCGGCGTCTCAGCACCGCCTCCTGCCGCGGTAGTCTTGGACACGTCGACCGACGACAGTCGTCCGGCCGGCTAGGGTTTCGGCCACCGTCAGGGCCTCCTTCTCCTTCGCGAGTTGCGATATGGTTTTCTTGTACGTAGCGCGCGCGATTTTACGTTTTTTCGATCTGTTTTTCACACAAAAATCCGAAAATAAATCCTATACAGACGACCAGAGGCTCTGATACCACTGTTGGGTTTATATTAATTGCAGAAGCGTGTTTTTATCAACCCGAATTTTAGATCTAGTCATGTTCAGATCAGTTTATCGGGTTTCAACGACAAACATATTTAGAAACGATTTCGAATATACCTGTAAACGTTGAACCTGTGATAATCGGATGCAAGACTTGATAGCACAAGTCCTCTACGTGTATCCACGCCGAGATCGGATTCTGTCTTCAACCTTTGGTGCGGAATTCTCCAATGAACGAAACTGTTTCGTTCTTCGTTTTTTTCTTTTGACGGCTATTAGGATTTTGTTTTTGATTCTGAAAATCTGATAACGAAAACCTAATTTTCGTTTCTTAAATATTTATTAACTTTTTAATAATTACACTTTTAACCCGAGACTATTTAAATATTACATAAGAGGCATATTACTTTCAACCGTATAAGAGACGTCTATACGGTCTCGGGGCGCTTCAAAAGGATATCGTCGATGACGCCTCGACGGTACCTCCCGCAGTACAAGAGAGTTTCACGCAACAACGGCGGATCGAAGAGCTCAAAGCCAAAGTTCAGCACTTGGAGAGACGATATTGATCCATCCGATCTAAATGAAATGTAATAGGATAAATAGGAGTAATTTTATTTTTAATATTTTTTTGAACAATTTAATATTTTAATTAAAAACTTTTTATTTGAAAAAATATTATTATTTTTTAAAAAATTTTATTTTCTAATTATTTTTTAATTTTTTACAAGATTTCCAACGGATGCCCGTTGGAATATCTAACAGGCATCCGTTGGACGATATTTCCCGCCAAATTGTAATAGACGTCCGTTGCCCTTTCCCGCTAATTTGCAATGGACGTCCATTGCTATTTACTGCCAGTTTCCAACGGATGCCCGTTGGAAAGCAAACTTGCAACGGGCATCCGTTACAAATATCTTCAACGGGCGTCCGTTACAACTTTCCAACAGATGTTTCCGTTCGAAGTTCCGTTACAATTTTGTAACGGATATTATCCGTTGCAAGTCCGTTGCGAATTGCAGCGGATCCGGATTTCCAACGATCGTTTTCCAACGGACGTAAATCCGTTGCGATCCGTTGGAAAGAACCCTTTCCAACAAATTTTAGGCATTTTCCAATGGATTTGTCTGTTGAAAAATGTCTGTTTTTTTTTTGTAGTATTTAGAACCTGAACAATCCGAACCCGAATTGAAATATTAGGAACCTAGATTAAAAAATATCCAAGTTTAATTTGGATAATGTTTTCCAATATAGAAAAAACTCGAACTCGAACTGAAACCCGAAAATTTCAAACAAAAACCTGAATTGGACACCCCTAATCTATACTATTGATGAATTTTTCAAACGAACTTCTATATTATCCCTTTTTTTATATATTTTACTATAATGTTCATCATCTCTATCAAATTTCAACCCTTTCATTTTTTTTGTAATAGACTCTCAACCTCATTAATAAAACCTTAAGGGCATGAATAATCATTATAAAGCTGATAAACAAACATATCTCCACTCCAAGAAAGAACGCAAAGAATCCAAAAATATCAATTTGACATAGTTCACCATTAAATTTTACCACGGTGTTGCTCAATGCCATTAGGATAAAGAAAGATGCAAAAAAATTACATTTTCTTATTCATTAATCCTTTAAGTTAAAATTTGATAAACATATTGAAGCAACCTTTGGCAATACTCAAATACACAACAATCTTCAATGCTAAATAAAATATTTTAATAGAGATACACTACAATTAAGCAACAAACATTCATAGTTGGATATACATGTTGACCTGTACATTCTCTTTTATTATCAAACATAATCGTTCAACTTGTGAGGCCCGCGATTTTTGAGGAACTCGGTTAAACACCGACTTCCTTAGGTATTTATATATATTATAATTTAAATATTAGGTTAAAAAAAAGAGATAGCAGCCGTAAGATTTGTAAAAGAGAGAGAGAGAATTGCCGAGAGGAAGAGAAAGGGGATAAGAGAAAAGAAGAAGAAAAAAAAAGAAGAAGAAGAAATTGAAGAAAGATCTTCAATTCTCATCGCGTTCTTCGCGGGTGGATTCTAATCGCGATTGTGGTAAATCTCTAAATAATTCGTTGTGATTATTCACTTAAATCGAATGTTTATATTATGGAAATTCATGGAATTTAATGGATCTATAAGAGGGAAAAATTGGTCGGTGTTGTTGCTAGCAATATTAGCCAGAATCGTCAAATCGTCGGGAAGCTAAGGTGATGATTTTCTCCACCCTAATTTTGGATTTGTGATCGATTTATGGAAGAGATTATATTTTTAAAATGAGGC
>CM071876.1:28300045-28327617 GCA_036759665.1 Gynandropsis gynandra | reverse complement strand
AAATAGAGAAGACGCCCCACAAGACGACGATACTGCTCAGGATCCGAGTGAAATGCCCCAGAATCGAAGTCCAATCACGGTCGAGAATTCCGCCTCAGATCGCGACGAAAAAGTCGGAACAACCCAAATCGACGGCAACGCGACGAATCTACAGGCGGAACGACCCAAATCGACGAAGGGGAACAGCGAGTCGGCCGAACTGAGCGCTGGAGACGCAGCGCGGCGCAGACAGAGGCGCGGCGCAAACGACGAGAGCAGAGGCGCAACACGGACGACGATAACAGGCGAGAACGACGAGAACAGAGGCGCGGCGCGGCAGCAGATCTGAGAACGACGAGTAAGCGACTTCCAATGTGTAAGAAACCATGTGTGCGTATAATGATGATCTTGCAGCCAAATAAAGAAACCAAAAAATATGTCAACCCACTAATCTGATAAGAACGTCTTTAGTATGAGTCAGAGGCGCGGCAGAATGGCGCATAGAACGGCGTCGGTGACTGAACGATGGTGCCAACAAGCGAAGACAGAAGAAGACAGAACAATGGTGCCAACGGCGGAAGACAGAAGCGATGGTGCCAAAACGATGGTGCCAACGGCGGAAGACAGAAGAAGACGACGCGAAGAAAACGACGCGCAGAGAACACGCAGCGGAAGAGTCCGGCAGCAGAAGACAGTGGCGGCGGCTGAACTGGCCGGCGACAGTAGAGAGTGTAGCGGCGGCGGCGGAGGCAGGGAACAGCTGCGGCGGCGGCGGCAAGAAAACAAGACGATGGCGGCGGCGATAAAACGCGGCGGTGGTCGAAAAAGAATAAAACGTCGAAACGTTTACGGCTCTGATACCATGCCAAATTAGAATGAATACTGTATGTGTATTATTAGGTCTAAGCTTGGTTTAAATAGAAATTACAAACGTAACAAACCCTAATACAACTAAGCATAATTACAAATAAACCCTTGTACATAATTACAAATAAACCCTTGTACACTAATAGATGCTTAGGCACTAGGCGGTGGGGGCCGTTCCGATTTAATGCGAATCGGTAGAGTTAGGCGGTACATGCGTCTAGTCGGTGTGAGCGGCAGAGTAGGCGGTCGGTGGCCGCTTAGTCGGTGGAAACGAACCAACTCCGATTATTTATCTTCGTTTTGTGGTTAGGTCCTCTTCAGTCGGATCAATTTACTGTCTCCACGCAAACTTTATCTTCGCCTTCGGCCTATTCGCTGCCATCATCGTTGTTTGTTGTCTGTTTCGATGAGAAGAACATGGTCGATTCCTTCGTAAAGTTCGGTCGTCTCCTTCGCAAAGCCCTATCTCCGTCCTCGATCGAACCTCTGTCTCCACCATTGGCCGAACTCTGCTCCATCCACGGTCGATTCGCGTTTCATTGCCTCCACCCGCAGTCAATTCACGAACCCCTGTCTCCATCGTCGATCGATTCACTACTTCCATCCATGGTCGATTCACAATCTTTGTCCTCGGTCGATGCCATGTGATGTTGCCGCTGCATTTTGTTTAGATGAAAGAGAATAATGGAAGAAGACACTGAGTAAACAGTGAAAATGGTCAGAAGAGTGAGTAGAATTTTTATATATATTTCTTTTATATAAAAGTTAAATTTATGTATGATATAATTTATTTTGAAGGATTATATATTTAATTTTTTAGGATTATATTATTATTAATAATCATTGATGATATATTTTTTAGCTTCAAATTTGATCTCTACATATGTTACCATATAACTTAATTTTACAAAAAAAAAAAATGATGTTAGAAGAGAGTATATTAATCAATCGAAATAATTTAGATAAAATTTAATATAATTTATGTGGAAAATTTGTTTTAATGAGATTTATATGCTGAAACAACATTTAACAAAAATGCAATAAACAACATGTAGTTGTATGAGTAATTAGTTATATCTTTGTGTAGGTATACACGAAAAAATAAAATCGACTTGATGTTAACATGTTGAACAATTTTATCTATATTTAATTTATTGAAGAATATGGATACATAAAATTGGATAATTAGAGAATTTATTTATTTGTTTTTGTTATTTCTTGTTATTATATTTATTAGGTAGAGATTCCGCACGTAAAATCGAATAATAATAATAAGTAATTATTAAAAGTAGAATATATAAATTTTATAAGCTATCCATAAAATCTAATTAATATATTCAAATAAATTTATCAAGATATATATGTTCAAATAAGTATAAACTAGATATAATACAATTAAAAGAAAAAGAATATTTTTCACTATATACAAATATATATTCTTTATTTTCCAATTTGATTAAAAGCTACTTTAAATCATTATTTATATGATCCATTAATTATAAAATAAAAAATACATATTTTTAATATGTCTCTAATACTAATAAATATATTTTTAAAAATAATTGTAGCATTTTAATCACAATACAATATACAACCACCACGATTTTATGATTATAAAATAATGTATAATAAAAAAAACATTGTCAAATGGTTTTATATATATATATATATTCTAAGTTAATTGTTGATTTATCCAAACAACAAACCATTGAAAATGTGATAAAAATAAAAAAAAAGGATGAAAAAATGAATTGAAATCTCCAAGGTCTAAATAAAAAATATTAAATCAATGAAGTACATTTCGAATTCTCACACATATAATAGAAAAAGATTTTGACAAATGAGATAATTTTAATTATAATAATTCATATGATCTCATATGACTATAACATTAAAATTAAAAAAAAATAATAGCATGATTACATCCTTTGAAATATCAATTCATATATTTATTTTTCGGTAACAATTTCTAATATTACAAAAAATAGAACAAACAAACTAAATTTATTTAATAATGATTATCTACTAAAATTATTCAATACTATTATAATTATTTATAATTATGTGAATAAATTTTACTAATAATAATATTTATAAATACTAAATATATATCCAATATAAATCATTATTTCAACGAAGATATGCTTACTGATATCAATGTTGTGTTTGGAGACTTTCTCGTGCTAAAACTGAAGCAACTAATGAAAAAGAAATAGAGAAGAAGTACAGAACGTTGAACGCCGAAAAAGCACCGTAGAGATATATGTTTGTCTTGATTCTCTAACCTTTTATTTTATTTATTTATCTTTTTTTAAATCATAATAATTCTTTAATTTGATGAATCCACCATTGAATAGTGGAGCAAACAGTGGAGCGGACGTAGACTCCTATTCGGCTTGCAATTGTATAGCTTATTGATAGATGAATACTCATGTAGAAAAATTGAAATATTGAGGAGGGGAGAAGAGAAGGCATATAATATGGACGGAGTGAGATGCAAATGGTTGCTTAAAATAGGTCATTTATTCAATGTATTTTTTTTATTCTCTATGACAATTATTTTGTAATTTATTAAAAATAAATAATCCTATAACTGAAAATAAAACCATTTCCTCTCTCTCCCACTCACATTAACTTGTTTTTTTGGGCAAGTTTGATATTAATGCTCATATTTATTTACCATTAATATAATCATTAATGCATTTTGATATTAATGCTCATTTTTATTTACCATTAATATTAATATATTTGACGTTATTGTTGTAGGGATTAATAAAAAGAGAAAATCAAATCGTATGTACGATCGTAGAAGCACAAGAAATGGATCTGATCTCGGCCCTTGGTCTCGCTGCAATGATCTGAAATATATCTATAGTTTAAAATGTTGTTTCTAAAGATATTTTGGGCTCATGATGTATGTATGGAGTCATTTAGGACATGGATTTCGTTAAAACAAAGTATAGGCCATTATCCTTAAACACTACAAAAATCTGATTGACAAGAGTGATTATGGCTTAGATCACCAATAATCACCACATGAACAAAACCCGTATTTGAAATGATGAAACCCCTTGGAATCTCTTACCACAAACTGCCTATCTACAATCCGAGAAACCAACTTTATCACTGTATGACAGTCAGTGCAGACTCTTAGGTTCTTGATTATGTGAATTATCGCACCTGGAACAGTGTTCACAACGCCAAACGCAACCGCTAGTTTTTCGCTGTGAACTCTCAGAGTCATTTCCTTCTCTTCTTCCCCAACATCATGACAAACCGACTCCGTATTAGATACATAACCAGCCTCTTGAAGCTTTGTGTTCATTTCCCCTAAAAACTCGTAGTTTTCTCACGCTGAGGATGTTCTTGGTCCCCTATCAAGAACACATGAACCTCACCTTTTAGCTCAACCAAACTGAACCCAGGTGGCTTGACAAGCCTACGGTTCTTCATATGTAATCTAACCCTCTCAACGTCCTTCCATCGTCCTGCATCAGCGTATATATGTGAGAGTAATATGTAGTACCCACACTTCTTAGGATCTAACTCAAACAGATGTTTCGCAGATACCTCTGCTAGTTCCACATTCTTGTGAGTCCTACAGGCGCTTAGAAGTGAACTCCATAGGACCGAGTCTGGCCTCATCTTCATTGTTTTTATAAGTTCCCATGCTTTCTGAAGATGCCCGGCTCGCGCAAGTAGATCAACCATGCAACCATAGTGCTCAAGAATAGGTGCCACATTGAATTTTTCCTTCATTGCATTGAACCAGCGCCAGCCTTCATCAACAGGACCAGCGTGACTGCAAGCGGCTAAGACTGATACAAATGTACAGCGTGCTGGGCAGACCCAACAATACTGACCAAACGGAAACCCCAAATTGACCCAAATTAAGACACACATATATATATACATGTGATTAGGGGAGATAATCCGAGAGGCAGATGAGGTGAGCAGACCATGGAGAAGGGAGAGGGGGAGAAATACCTAAGGCGGACGGCGTGAGGCGTTGCAATAGAAGCCTGGTGTTATCGGAAAAGGAAGAGGTGTCGGCGGAAATCGATGCGGCAAAACGGCGAGACGACGGAAACAGTAGCAGGAACGACTCCATGGAGTGAGGGAGATAAGCCGAGAGGTAGATGGGTTGAGCGGACCATGGAGAAGGGAGAGGGGGAGGAAAACCTAAGGCGGACGGTGTGAGGCGCTGCAATCGAAGGTTGGTGTTATGGGGAAAGGAAAGCGGAGGCGGCGAAGATCGATGCGACCGAACGGCGGGGGCGCCGGAAACATTAGTCGAAACGGCTCAATGGAGTAAGATATGGCGGAAAAAATGGTGGTGTTCGCTGGAGTGGAGAGAGTAAAGGTTAGAGAGGCAAGGGGGGAGAGCAAGGATTGAATGGCATGAGGAAGGGTATTTGCTGGAGTGGAGAGAGTGGGGAGAAACCGTTTCGATAGAGATAAATGAAACATAATTAAAACACAGGAGGTGGAGCATAGGAGAAAAAAACAGTAAAATTTTTAAATTAAATTAAATTAAATATATATAATTTGTTGTTGACGTGGAGGGCTGAGAGGTCTCCATATATAATTTTGTGTGTTTTTTCAAAATTATGTATATATATATATATATATTATATACATATATAATTCCGCCTAGTCCGCCTAGACATCACCTAAAATCCGTCTAGACGCTCTAGGAGCCAAGGGACTAAAACTGTCCAGCAAAGCAAAGAACAGCCGAAAACCCTACTCTAAGGGTGATAACAAACAGAAGGAGAAGAAATGGTGTGGACATTGTAAGAAGGACAACCACCATGAGTCACAATGTTATTTCAAGAACAAAGGGGACAAATCAGATTCAACTAGACCTCCTAAAACCAAAAGAGAATGCTACACTTGTGGGAAACCGGACCACTTCTCACGAGATTGTAGGTTCAAGAAATCTAATACAAATCAAGCCCACATAAACCGTGAAGATTATGAGGGGGACAACTGTTTGTTCACGGCTGGGCATATTGCAGCCGAGAGGTTTGATCAAGAAGTCTGGTTGGTGGACATCGGGGCTACTAACCATATGACACGGATGGAGGAGTTCTTCACCACATTAGATAGGAATTTTAGAACTTCTATTATTGTGGGAAATGACGAAGCACTTACAACCACCGGAAAAAGAGACATCCTAGTGGAAACTAAGAAGGGAAGGAAGATGATTAAAGATGTATTCCTAGTTCCAGGATTGGACAAAAATTTGTTAAAAGTGTATCCCAAATGGTGTGTAATGGGTACCAAGTGTTATTCACGGAGGGAAGTTGCAAGATTAAGGATAAACGAGACAGTTTGGTTGTTGAAGTCCTTATGATTAAAAAGGCCTACCCCCTACGTTGGAAAATCATCACTGAACATGCGAATGCAGCAAGAGAAGATGGATACTTATCTGGATTGTGGCATCGCAGGCTGGGTCACACTGGTCTTCACAGCCTGGAAGAGTTGCAAAAGAAAAGTATGGTTAGAGGGTTACCAAAATTTAAAGTGGAGAAGGAAACGTGCGAGGCTTGCTTGAAGGGAAAGCAAACGAGGGAGGAATTCCCAAAACAGTCTGACTACAAAGTAAGAGGTACCCTGGACCTAATACATTCAGATTTATGAGGCCCTATACAGACCCCATAACTGGATAGGAGTCTATACCTGCTGACTTTCACCGACGGATACTCACACATGGTGTGACTATCCTAAGACTAAATTTGGACTGCCTAAGTGTTTTTAAGAAAATTGTGGTTCAAGTCGAGACACAAACGGGGAAGAAAGTAAAGAAGTTGAGTACAGACCGTGGAGAGGAGTTCAACTCTAAGTACTTTGACGATTATTTAAGTTTTAAAGGTATCCTACGGGAGCTAACAGTGGCTTACTCCCCCCAGCAAAACGGAGTTGCCGAGAGGAGGAACCGGTAATTACTTAATATGGCTAGAAGCATGATGGCCGAGAAAGACTTACCTCACAAATTCTGGGCTGAAGGCGTGTTTATAGCCGCCTACCTTCAGAATCGGCTACCCACCAAGGCGTTGGATGGTCGTAGCCCGTGTGGAGTGAACACCAGCCCTCAGTAGGACACCTCAAGGTATTCGGTTGTCTGTGCTATGTTGACGTACCTGCACAGCACAAAACGAAGATGGATCAAAGGTCGAAAACTGGGATTTTCGTAGGGTACAACAGCCTAAGCAAAGGATATCGCATCTATAACATACAGACGGGAAAAGTAGAAGTTGCACGAGATGTTGAAGAAGATAAATGCTGGGACTGGTCTACAAAGAGTGACTCACAACCAACTAGACCTATCTCCACATTTATCGGAAATTCAAGGCATATACTATCGACTGCTCCTAATACAGTTTCACAGAATACAAGTGTAGAAGGAGAGAGGCACTTATCTGATATATCAACGGTGCTAGGGGTGGCCAATCCGGGTTACCCGGATCGACTCGAATCGAACCGACCCGAACAACCCGAATCGTTTGGAATATGGGTTACCCTAAAAACCCATATGGGTTCAAATTGTAGAATCCGTTTGGCTTCGGGTCGGTCCGATTCGGGTTTGGGTTGAACCCGAACAACCCAACTTAAAAAAAAATATAATCTAATTTTTTTAAAAGTTATATAAACACTAAAAAATATTAATATATTTTCTTTTATAAATATATTTATGTTATATTTGATATTTTTATTTTGTTTTATATTAAAAAACGAATTATCTAAAGAATTCTAAAACCGAATAACCCTAAATTATGTATAATACCCGAAAAACCCGAACCCGAATAAGCCGAACAACCCGAATAACCCAAACTACCCGAAAAACCCAAATATCCAAATGTAATTCGGGTTATTTCGGGTCCAATGCTTTTGAACCCGGACAACCCGAACCCAAACCCGAACCGAACTCGGACCGAAAACATTCGGGTTCAATAGTGGTCCAATTTTTCAAAACCCGAGGAACCTGAACCCGAAACCGGATTGGCCACCCCTAACCGGTGCCTTTCCAGCTGAGCAGCGAATAGTCTAGTAGAGCCTCGTCCTCATCCTCACGGCTCCTGCACAAAACGAGAAGGTTAAGCAACATATATGAAGATGTTGAACCAACAAAAGAAGAAGAAAGGCATAATTACGAAGCTTGTTACCTGGCTATGGAGGAACTGAGTTCTTTTGAAGAAGCGATTTTGGATGATACTTGGATGCTAGTGGACAGACTTGAAAACAAGAAACTAATTACAGTCAAATGGCTGTACAAGATAAAATCGGACGAGAATGGAAAAATTCAAAGACTGAAGGCACGATTGGTAGCTCGAGGGTTTACACAAACCTTTGGGATCGAGTATGGAGAGACCTTCGCTCCAGTGTCGAGGCATGACACCATCCGAGCATTGATTGCCCTAGCTGCACAAATGAGATGGACACTGCATCACATGGATGTAAAGTCGGTATTTTTAAATGGAGAAATCACAGAAGAGGTATTCTTAGAATAGCCTCAAGGATACGAAATCGAAGGTGCAGAAGACAAAGTGTATAAACTAAAAAAGGCGCTCTACGGTTTGAAGCAAGCACCGAGAGCATAGTATAGAAAAATCGATGAATTCTTTTTGGCTGAAGGGTGCACACAGAGCCACTGCGATGCAGCCATGTACATCCAAAGGTCAGTGGATGATGTCCTAATTATATGCATCTATGTAGATGATATAATTGTTACAAGAAGCAATGATGAATGGATAGAACAATTCAAGACCAAGCTATGCCAAACATTCAAAATGAGCAACCTAGGGAGGTTGAAATACTTCCTAGGATTTGAAATAAACTACACGAATGAGGGAGTATTCCTACATCAGACTAAGTATAGTTACTGAGTAAGTTCGGGATGCAATACTCGAATAGTGTTAGCACCCCCTAATGTCTAATGGGAAGAACAAGGAGATGGGTAAGGAACTTACCAACTCGTTGCAGTACAGGAGTATGATCGCAGGGCTCCTGTATCTCGCCGCAACACGTCTAGACCTTATGATCGCTGCCTCCAACCTTTCCAGGTACATGTCGAAACCTGCAGAAGAAAACATGTTAGACATTAAACATGTTTTCAGGTATATCAAAGAGACAAAGGACTATGGACTGCATTTCAAATTCGTGGACAACCCTAAACTAATCGTTACTCAGACTCAGACTAGGGTGGATGCAAGGAGGATATGCGGAGTAATATGGGGTTTTGTTTTACCCTAGGGAGTGTTATATTTTCATGGGAAACTCAAAAGCAATCAGTGATAGCACAGACCACGGCAGAGGCGGAATACACCGCTCTGTGTGCTACCACCAACCACATGATATGGCTAAGATAGATGTTCGAAGAGTTCGGGTTCACGTTCGACAGTGGAGTTCCAATCTACTGCGACAACACTTCGGCCATCGAAATAGGTAAGAACCCCGTAGAACATAGACGCACTAAACACATCGACATTAAAATGCATGTCGTAAGAGAAGCCGAGAGGGAGCAACGTATTACCTTGCTTCACTGCTCGGGGGAGGAACATCTTGCGGATTTGCTGACGAAGCCGTTGAACACACGGAGGTTTGAGGAGCTGCGGTTGAAGATAGGTGTCGAGCCGAGGAGAATCGAGGGGGAGTTTGTTGGTGTCGATTCCCCTCGGTGGTTGGCCGAGAAACCAGGCGGACGAGTGAATCCTAGAATCGCCCTAGGGTTTGCAGAAGGAAGAGAGGATCGGGTGAATAGGGGAAGTCTTTTGACCCCTGACCTGAAAATCTTTGATGATGGGCCACCGGAGCAGAGCCCACTCGAAGCCCAGTTGAAGACAGGCCTAAATTCGATTGAAGAAGCCCAGTTCCGGCACAGCTCGAGTAATTAAAGAAGCTCGCGGTCTAGTTGATGGATAATGACTTGAAACAAAAAAAAACATAACTCCTGCAAATTTTCAGAGTATCAAACGATTGTTAACCTATGTTTTGACTAGTTTTATGCAGAAAAATAGAAAGTGATATATTGTATCAGATTCAGACCTAAACATGTGATCTAGAAAATATATGCTTTTGTATGAAGTTTAATATATATGAGAAAGAGAAGGAGGTGAGGAGTATCACCACCAAAAAAACAACAAGTTACCCTATCTAAAGTGATGAAGTGCCTTGCTTCGTGAGTGGTGAGTCATGTGGTTTGTGACTCCACTATATTTGAGCCACACTTCACTATCAAATATCTGATGAGATAGGTCTACTACTGTAAACAAGCAGTTGTCTTCTTCTCTTCGCTATTTAATTGAGTTTGATTAGGTAGAGGCTTCTTCCCTGTTGTTAATGAGACTGACCAAGAACAACATTTAGGATGATATGTTCACGGCCATCTCACCCTTTCTGTGAGTTGTGCAAAACTGAATGTAAAAAGTTTGTAATCTGTGTTTTTGTTCTCAGTTTTGAAAGAAAGAATATGAGTATTGAAAGGTTGAGAGAATTTCAGAAAAATATGCTCACTAGTTACTACTTCATTAGGGTTTTTCATACATATTACTTGCTTGCACCAAAGACAAGAAAAACAACCATAAACTACACAAAATAACCCTTAATTTGTCCTAGAAAGTACATAAAACAGACTCTGATTTTCCTGTCCAAAATACAGCAGACAATGGTACTGGTCTGCTGCTGCATTGCAGACCAGTCTGCAGTACGACACCCGATCGGGCGCTTCTACATTGCCCGATCGGGCACTTGCCTTCGCTACCCGGTCGGGTTCCTTCTTCTCACCCGATCGGGCACTTGCCTTCCAGACCTAAAACCTGACTTCATTACACTGAAATCAGAAACGCCTTCACCCTGATACTCGAACGGCGATAGGAATCCCAAATGGATTTCTTCCCCTTCGTCCGCCTCTTCGCCAAGCTCGCCGTCGCCGTCTTCCTGGGGGTCACCGTCCGCGTCACGCCGAGGGGAGGCACTGCTTTCAGTCTCCCTCTTGGCTCCCTTCGGTGTGACTCCGATGAGCTCCCTCAATCTCTCAAACCGGCCGGTGCCCAGCGGCTTAGTGAAGATGTCCGGCCACTACTCTTCTCCAGGTATGTGTCTCAGACGGATTATTCCGTCTCTCTCTGCCTCTCGAAAAACATGGTACTTGATTAGGATGTGTTTGGTTCGTTTGTGGTCAATTGGGTTGCGGCCAATCGCTATAGCCGATGTGTTGTCGCATCGAATTTCAACTCCCTCTAGGATAGAGAATCCTAGTTCTTCGAATAGCCTCCTCAACCACACTGCGTGGTTCGTTGCCGCGCATAGGGCAGTGTACTCCGCTTCAGCCGTGGACTGAGCGATGGTACTCTGCTTCTGCGTGCCCCAGCTGAAAATAGCCGTCCCGATAGTGAAACAATATCCCGTAGTGCTTCTAGCGTCCTCACTGCTTCCCGCTAGATCCGAATCCGAGAATCCAATTAACTTTGCATTCTTAGCTCGCTTGAATAGCAAGCCGTAGTCCACTGTTCCTCCCACATACCTTAGTACGCGTTTAGCTTCTTGTAGGCTTTTCTCCGTAGGATTTGCGTTGCTTCTCGATAGGTAAGAAGCGGCAAATGCTAAGTCCGGTCTTGTGGCTGCTAGGTATAGGAGTCCACCGACAATACTCCGATACTTAGTAGTCTCAGACAACATCCTTCCATCGTCAATATTCTTTCCGTGAGGTGTGAGTGAAGTTCTCACCTTCATAGACCCTTCCATACCAAATTTTTTCAACAAATGTTGTGCATACTTGGCTTTACCAAGAAAAATCCCTTCTTGAACATATTCGATCTCAAAACCCAGAAAGTACCTCAACTTTCCCAAGTCACTCATTTCAAATGTGTCACATAATCTGCCTTTGAAAAACTTAATCATCTCCTCGCTGCTTCCCGTGATGATAATGTCGTCAACATATAGGCAAATTACCACGATTGCGTTGCGAGTGACCAGCAAGTACATGGCTGCGTCACAATCACTTCTTTTGCAACCTTCTCCGATGAAAAATGAGTCAATTTTGCTGTACAAGGCTCGCGGTGCTTGCTTGAGCCCGTACAACGCCTTTTTCAGTCGTAATACCTTGTCTTCAGCTCCCTCTATCACGTATCCAGGGGGCTGTTCAATATACACCTCTTCCGTGATCTCCCCATTTCAAGAATGGGATTTCACGTCCATTTGATACAAATTCCAGCCGTTTAGCGCTGCCATTGCAAGTAGTAGCCGAATTATGTCATGTCTAGACACCGGGGCAAAAGTTTCCCCGTAGTCCATCCCGTACGTTTGCGTAAATCCCCTTGCAACCAGCCTTGCTTTCAGCTTCAAAACTTCCCCTTGTTCATCGGTTTTAACCTTGTACAACCACTTCACACTTATCACTTTCTTATCCTTCGGAGGATCGGCAAGTTCCCACGTCTTGTTCTTGCTAATCATTTCCATTTCTACGTCCATAGCGTCCCTCCAACCTTTTTCATTCACTGCTTCTTCGAATGATGTAGGTTCAGCAATTGCTAGATAACACCCTTCAATCATACAATAGGAATCTTCGCCCTGAGCTTCCGTATCCTCATAGAGCTCACCTAGGCGTATGTGTCGGTGAGTTTCTCTTGAGGAGCTACTGCTGCTTACTCTCAATATATGACTGCCCGCACCACTTCTTCCATGGGTGTCGCTAAGATTGAATGGGATAGGGGAGAACGGTGGTGGCTGCTGTCTCCCTCTATCTCCTGAACTCGGCTGCCGCGGTGAGTTCACTGTAACAGGTGACTATTGCAGTGTCTCACTATTTCTCTCATGTCTAGGACTGTAATTGAGAGATACAGGTTGTTCTCTCGTCTCAACTTGTGTCTCCCAATTCCAGCCCTTGTCTTCCTCAAATACCACGTCTCGAGCAACCTCAACTTTCTTTGTTGCCAATTTGTAAACCCGATATCCTTTGCTCATACTTAGGGGTGTCAAACGGGCCGGACCGGCCCGAACCCGGCCCGAGCCCATTGCGGCCCGGTTCATTCGGGTTCGGGCCTGGCCGTTTTAAACGGACCGAAAATCTTAGGCCCACGGCCCGGCCCGACGGGCTTCGGGCGGGCTTCGGAACGAGAGAGAGAGAAACGAGAAACGAGAACCGAGAGGGAGAAAAACGATCGGAAAACCGAGAGGGAGAGAAACAATAACCGAGAGGGAGAGAAACGATCGAGAAACCGAGAGGGAGAGAAACGATCGGGAAACCGAGAGGGAGAGAAACGAGAACCTGAATTAGGGTTCCAATCAAGCGGGCCGCCCGGCCCGGCCCGAAGCCCGACGGGCCGGGCCCGTTTCAAACGGGCTTTTAGTCGGCCCGAGCCCGAAAGTCCGGTTTCATTCGGGCTACCAATTTTACAGCCCGAGCCCGCATATTTCGGGCGGGCTTCGGGTGGGCCCGCGGGCTCGGGCTGTTTTTTACACCCCTACTCATACTACTGTACCCCACAAATACTCCCTTCTCCGATTTATCATCTAACTTCCGTCTATGTTGTGCGGGTATGAGTATGTGACATAAGCATCCGAATACCCTTAAGTGTCCCACCGAAGGTTTATGTCCACTCCAAACCTCAAGTGGGGTTTTATTTTCTAGTGCTCGTGTCGGTAGCCTGTTTTGAATGTAACAAGCTGTAAAAACTCCTTCGACCCAAAAATTGTTCGGCATGTCTTTCTCCTTCAGCATGCTTCTCGCCATTTCCAACAATGTCCTATTCCGTCTCTCGGCTACTCCATTTTGTTGAGGGAATAGGCCACCGTTAGCTGCCTTTGGACTCCATTTTCTTCTAAAAAATCTGTAAACAGCTTAGAGTTAAATTCCAGCCCGCGATCGGATCTCAACTTCTTGATTTTCTTCTCCGTTTGAGTCTCGACCAATGATTTGAACTTCTTAAAAACAGCAAATACATCTGATTTCACTCTTAGAAAATACACCCACAGCATGTGTAAGTAATCATCCGTGAAAGTCAGCAAGTATATGCTTCTGTCCAACGAGGGAGTTTGCATCGGTCCACATAAGTCCGTGTGAACCAGATCCAATATCCCCTTGGATTTCGCCTCTGAAATTTTAGGGAATTCCTCTCTACATTGCTTCCCTTTCATGCACGCCTCGCACACTTGCTTGACCACCTTAAACTTAGGTAGTCCCTTCACCATTTCTCGGCTTTGCATAATCTGTAAGTTATGCAATCCGGAGTGGCCGAATCGCTTGTGCCACAATTCTGACAGCTCCTCCTCCTTTGCAATTAGAGCTCCTTCACTTGCCAATTTCCACCTCAAAGGATTAGGCCTTATCACCATTCGAACTTCAGCAACTTGTCCTCCGTTTTTATCCTTTATCACGCACCTATCCTTCATGAATACCACGTTGTATCCATTCCGCGTCATTTGTGGTACGCTCAATAGGTTTTTGCTTAACCCCGGAACCAAGAAGACATCTCGTATTGTCCTTTGACCTTTCTTAGTCAACACCTCAATGTCTCCTTTTCCAGCCGTAGTTAGCGTTGCCCCGTTGCCTACTCGTATAGGCACGTTGAATTTTCTGTCCAAATTGGTGAAAAAAACCCTCCTCCTTGGTCATGTGGTTGGTTGCGCCACTATCAATCAACCATATGTTGCTGTCTTGTGCCTCACTCGCCACATGGGCAGCCATGAAGAGTGAGTCATCTACATCGTCTTCCCTTATAAAATGTGCTTGGTTGTGAGTGTTCCTTCTTGCCTTGCAATCCTTCGAAAAATGTCCAGATTTGCCACAATTGTAGCAATCCTTCTTAGTCTTGGGCAACTTGCTACTTTCCGATTTTTCTCCCCGATTTCGGAAGTAACATTGTGACTCCATGTGGTTATCCTTCTTGCATATAGTGCAGAATTTCTTCCCGTTTGGTTTGAAATCTGAGTTTCCAGCGAATTTCTTTGGAAAAATAGATTTCTGTCCGTGTTTAATGCCTTGATATTTTGCATTAAACGCCCCCTCTAGACCTGTCCCGTTTCGGTCGTCAAGTCTGAATTCCTGTGACTGCAATGCAATCACCAGCTCTCCCACGGTAAGTGTCTCTAGATCCTTCGTTTGTTCGATAACCCCTACGTATGGGTCGAACCGAATCTGCAATGAGCATAGTATTTTTGATACCAGCTCATCCTCCTCAATCCGTGCTCCGTAGGCTCTTATCTCGTTGCCCAACTCCGTTACCTTGTTAGCATAGTCCTTAATACTCTCCTTCTCCGTTTGCCTCATATTGTAAAACGAGGCACGAAGTCGCTGTAGCTTAATACGTGCAGATTTGGGGTCTCCTTGGAACCTCTCTCTCAAGAGATCCCACGCTGCCTTAGATGTCTCACATGTAGACAAGTGAGCGCTAAAAATCTCTTCCGACACTGAGTGATAGATTAACTCAAGTGCTCGTTGATCCTTAGCCTCTAACTCCTCCCATTCTGCTGTAACTTTCCTTTTCTGCTCCTCCGTAGTCATTTCCCCCATAGATGACAGCTCGGGTAACCCTTCCGTCACCACCTTCCACAAGCCTTTAGACCTTAAGGTAGGCTTTATTTTAATCACCCACAAGGTGTAGTTTTTGCCTTCAAACACTGGTAGGGGCGGGGAACTCTGTGTCCTCTCCATTTTGTTTGGTTTTAATGCTGTTCTAGGATGTAGAATCTGTTACTTAGCTGATGTGGTTGCTTGTGCGTGAGTTTTGCTGGGTTTGTTGCTGCTGTTGCGTCGAACGTGTTGCTGGTTATGCTGGAATGTTGCTATTGTGCTGGGATGTTGCTGTTTGTGCTTAGTGTTGTGCTGCTGGTGCTATCTTAGCGATTATCCTCGATCTTAACCGCTCTGATACCATTTGGTGTTAATGAGACTGACCAAGAACAACATTTAGGATGATATGTTCAAGGCCATCTCACCCTTTCTGTGAGTTGTGCAAAACTGAATAAGTTTGTAATCTGTGTTTTTGTTCTCAATTTTGAAAGAAAGAATATGAGTATTGAGAGGTTGAGAGAATTTCAAAAAAATATGGTCACTAGTTACTATTTCATTAGGGTTTTTCATACATATTACTTGCTTGCACCAAAGACAAGAAAAACAACCATAAACTACCCAAAATAACCCTTAATTTGTCCTAGGAAGTACATAAAACGGACTCTGATTTTCCTGTCCAAAATACAACAGGCAATGGTACCGGTCTGCTGTTGCATTGCAGACCAGTCTGCAGTACGACACCCGATCGGGCGCTTCTACATTGCCCGATCGGGCACTTGCCTTCGCTACCTGGTCGGGTTCCTTCTTCTCACCCGATCGGGCACTTGCCTTCCAGACCTAAAACCTGATTTCATTACACTGAAATCAGAAACGCCTTCACCCTGATACTCGAACGGCGATAGGAATCCCAAATGGATTTCTTCCCCTTCGTCCGCCTCTTCGCCAAGCTCGCCGTCGCCGTCTTCCTGGGGGTCGTCGTCCGCGTCACGCCGAAGGGAGGCACTGCTTTCATTTCCTCTGCAATTTCTTGAGAAATGTCCTATCTTCCCACAAATATAATACTCTTTCTTGATCTTCAATTGCTTGGAGCCCTTTGTTTTTTCTTATTTCTAAAGAAACACTGATTTTCAAAGTGATTGTCTTTCTTACAGATTCCACACTTCTTCCCCTTCACTTTATAATCTTGCTTTCCAAAAGATTTTCTATGTGAGTCTGTCTTCTGTGCCACTTTCAATCCTTTGAATTTAGCATGAAATGCTCCTTCTAGGCCTCCACCATGTTTTCTTCCTCTAAACTACGAATAATAGAGTGTAAATACTATCTGTCATCGCAATTGAAAGGAGGTACGTTGTAATTCGTCCTTCGAATGATCATTAGCCGTCGAGGTCTCCACGATATTGATAGGGCACCACTATCGAATAAGTAAATCTTATTTATGTGCAATTCTTCGTATTTCGAATCTTGTTTCTCAAACTCAAAAGGAAGATGAAAACAAAATTGACCTGGTATACTAAAAAAATAAAAATTAAATTATGAATATTGCATACGGAAAAAAAAGAAAAAGAAAATAATGTTTTGGAAATTATGTACATAAAATCTTCACACTACATCCCAATTATAGGACTTCGTCTAGACATGACTCTTATCTCCCGATCGAAGATTATCCGAAGAACGTTCGCCAACGTCGATCTTTCCTTTAATTAGCCGATCTAACGGTGACCGCATTGCGTGAAGAAAACCCTTGGGTGTTCCCGCATGTACGTGATCATCGCCTCCTGGCGACCTGAGTGAACCGGTTTGGTACGGAGGAGTTATAGAGAACGGCCTCCGGTCCAACCGGCCGTCTTCGTCGCACCGTTCATAGTAAAAATAATTTCTCCGACTCCCCAGGCTCCCGCTTCTGTACCCTCTCGTCGAGCTTCTGACTTGAGGTAACGCCACGTGGCATTTTGCCCCCTGGCTTTCTAAGCTCGAACTCACCAACTGATCATGTACCTCCTGCGGTAGCCTCAGCGTAAACCGCTCGAGATTAACCGGTGTACCGGTCGGTTCAGACTGGTTGAACAACTCGGCCAATCTCCCCCCGGTAGACATCGACCTACGTGGCATGCTGTGATTGGTCCACGCTACCGTGTCGAACAACCTCGCGTCTGGAGAACCCAAAACCGCTCTCTGGTTGGGAGATCCGTGAGCGGATTCTCCAGCCGGGTCAGGTATATGGAGAGTGAAGGACTCGCCTGGCACGGGAACGAGATTGGCGCGGCAGAGTGGACACGTGGCGTGAGATCGGAGCCAGGCGTCGATGCAATCAGGATGGAACACGTGGCAGCATTTGGGTATCAGCCGCAGCGTTTCGTCGTCCTGGAACTCGTTGAGACAGACAGGGCACTCGAGCGCTTCTTTGCCGATCCTGAGCATCTTCACGGTCGAGTAACGAAACATCGGGAAAGTCTCGATTACCGACGGGTCGAGCCCACGCACCGATTGTCTTATGGAGAGCCAGTTTCCAGGGTCAACGGAATGGCCGTCGACTCCTATGGCTCGCTCGATACAACGGCGTATGTAGACGGAGAAGAACCCGAGAAAGAAGAGAAGGCTGACAAGAACGATCATGAGAATGGCCATGGTAGGGTCGAAGCTCGTGTCGTCTTGAGACCTGTCTGAACTTGTCGGGTTGGTCGTACCAGACGTGGTTTGCGCCGTAACGGCCGGTAAACCGCCCCTAAGGAAGAGAAGCAGGAAGAGTAGCTGCAGCTCGGACGCGCCATGGCCACCGCTGACGAAGACAGAAGCTGGAATTTTCCGAGGGATGAGAGTGATTCTACCTCTGGGTTTCATGGGGACGGAGCTTTGGCCGTGCGTCCTGTCCGATCCATGCAAATGGTAAAAAGAAAAAATGTTTCGGGGAAATCTTTAAACAATCGTTTCTTTTGAAAAGAATAAAAAAAAGGGTAGGTGAAGATCAAAGGAGATGATGTAAGAACGTGAAAGACATTAAGAGACAATATGAAATTTGAGGTTGCTTAATGGCTACAGGTTGGTTGATTTGTCATTCGAGCCGACCAAGCAAAAGTGTATGTAATGGAGGTTGACTTTGAAACAATCTTCTTAGGTCCACGGAAGGACAAAATATGTTAACATAATAATCTTATATATATATAATGCCCTAATCATCGAGTGAAGTGTATTGTATCATATGAAGTTGCCACATAGGATTCCTTCAAGGTCAACGCAGTTGTAACCATGAAAGTTTGGCATAAGTGATCTAATTATTGATTATATGATAAAATAGTTAATGATTTGCATTTTCCTCCTCCATGTCTTGACACGTCGTTTTCCAACTATTCCTTATGTTTATCCAAAGAGTATTTGGTTGATTATTAACAAAATAATACATCATGGCATGGATAATGTGAAATAATCTTCATTAAACAGAAGAGTTTGAGTGTTCCGATTTAAAATAAAAAATGTCAACTCATAAATGATTAGATGATCTTTAAATATTAGGCGTTAAATGTGTATAATATAAATGTAACGTCTTAATTACGTGACAATGAAATAAGTTGTTGACAAAAAAAAAAAAAGAAACCGCGGGAGTTATATGCCTTTTGCTGCAGGCACTTAAATTTCTGTTTAAAACGGTCACACTAAATAAAAAAAAATATCTAAACTTATACAAAATTTCATCGAAGGGTTAAAATATTTGGACATTTTGAATGTGAATTTATGACAGGTTTGATGTAGAGACGAAAAATATTTTTTCTACAATAGAAAGTTTTACGATTTTTAAACAAAAAGGTGATGAGTTATATTCTCCATGTAATCGGTGTAGAAATGAAAAAAAAAATTAACGACGATGTTGTTTTTAAAACACATATAAAAGAAGGTTTCGTAGAAAATTGCTATACTCGGATTTAATATAGAAAAGATATGAATATAGTGACAATTCATATACATGTTGTAGAACAATCATATTATCTTCATAATTCTGTACCGATTACAAATGAAAATAGCTTCAAAGATCGTACACATCTTGATGATGTTATGGAAATTGATTGTGGATATTTTTTCGATCATCAGACTATCTATGGACACATGAATCAAGAAGTGTCAAATGTTGAAATGAATAATCTTCATAAGCTCATTGGTGCAACAAAGCAACCTCTATATAAAAGTTGTGAGGCTCATTCACATTTATCATTTGCAGCTAGATTGATGGGAGTGAAGACAAATTATATTATCACTCAAAATTGAATGGTTGAAATGTGTCACATGTTGCATGATATTTTGCCTAAATGTAAAACTACACTAAATCAATTTATCATATGCTGAAGTTCACCGGATCTCTCCGAATGTGCAAATTACAGATCTTTTGAATTTTTCGTTTTTGTGGGGCTCAAAGATTCAAAGTTAAAAGGATAACTCAAAGGAAAAATATTACATTTAAAAAGATGTTTTACATGCTAACTGTTGAGAGAGTAAACAGATTATACAAATCACATCATACAATATCACACATGACATAACATGCAAAACATCATTTTGTAGATGAAAAAATGGAGCACCCGTCAAACGAAAAAGTTTGAAAGCATTTTGTCGGTGTATATCCTGAATTTGCTTAAAAAAATAAGAAATGTTCATCTATTATAATGCACAAATGGTTTCATAGCGTATGGTGCATTTGGAAAACAATGTTCATTGTGGTCCATAATTATGTCACCATATAATTTACTTCAAATGATATGTTAGAAAAAGGAATTTATGTTTTTGTAGTATTTTCATACCAGGTTTGGATCATACAAAAAGTGTTTTAGTATATTTTTTAAACTAATTATTGATGAGTTCGATTATTTATGTGAATACAATGTTAAACATATGATGTTTCAGAAAACAAAAATTTTCGCATGCTGATGTGGACAATAAAACGTTTCTCGCTTATGTGATATGTGTGGTTAGAGCACACACAGACGTATTTTGTGTCTCATTCTATGGCTTAATAGTTTAATCATTCATACTAAAATATTAGTAAAAAATTTTGTTGGTTTGATTGTCATCGTCGCTTTCTTATGTTACATCATCCTCTGAGACGAAACAAAAGAAATTTTCAAAAAATAAGACGGTGGATAAATACGCACCATGCACATTGACAAGAGAAGATATAATATTTGAGCTTTAAATGGTTTTTTATGGTTTACAAAAGGTGACGATTGTGGTTGCAATGGACATGATATATGTGAATGATTTGGAGATTTCCACAATTGATATAAACACAATATTTTTGGGTTTTCCCCTATTGGTGACACAATCTCTTTTATTGTAACCTTAATGATATGCATATAGAGAAACTTATCTTTGATATAATTATTAATACGACAATTAACATTTCAATAAATTGTAAGATAATGCAAAATTGATGTTTGATATTAGAGATCTATGTGAACAAAAGGAGTTTTTTTTAGTAGGGACAGTAAAACATTTGTATTAATTTTTTTGGATGGTCATGCATCAAACATAACTCGTTGTATGTATTATAACACTGAAAAATTACAGGCATGAAGAGTCATGATTACCATATTTTAATGCAACAACTTCTTCCAATCGCTATTGCAGAACTGAACACCAAACCTGTTCACGGATCGTTGTGTGGTGTTAGTTCGTTTTCATATATATTGTTTTTGTAAACTTTAAAAGTAAATGACATGCATATTTTGTAAGATACTGTTCCACACATATTAAGTGCCTTAGAAGTTGTAACACAATTGCTTTAAATACATGACATAAAGTTACGATAGTTAGCAATTAGCGAGTGTCATATTGTTAAGTTTTAAAAAACAATTTAATAATTATGTTTAGTTATATTTAACTAAATTATTTTATGTTTTTTTTTGTAAGATTGAAACAAGTGATATAGTTAGGTCTAACATTATCCGATGCACTAAACTATTGTCAACCCAAACATGGGATGGATGTTTACGTTGGAACTTGCAAAAGATTCTAGGTGGACTGATTTGTGATAAGCCAAAATTTTATAATTTATTAATGAATATTTATAATAATTTTGTTATTATTAATTTTTAAATTTATTTCAACAAAATGGTATTGGAAACCCCAAAACCATCATTTATTTTATGATCAGTGGAATGATCTAGTTACGAAGCATCCCAGTTATTAATCACGGGCAAAAAGGAGAATTGGTTCGTCGATTTCCATTTCGGTAAGAGCATATATTTAGTTTGAAACCGTTCACAAAACTCTTTTACGATTTGGTAAGTAAAATTTTTATTTTTTTAATATAATATATAATAATGTATGTTTTTTCAGCGACAAGTGTTGGTTTGGCCTCCAATCTTTTGGACCCCATGTAGAAGACCTATAAAAACCAAAAAAAGTCATGAGTCCATATAAAGGATAAAAAAGTAGCCAAATAGTTTGAGAAAAAGATAAATTGTTTCTAATATATTTGATTATATACTAAAATATAAGTACTTCTAGCTAATTTGTTTAGAGAATGAAGATTCAATACAATCTCATGAAGGATCATCGAGTCAGAAAGAAGGTTCAGGACCTTTTGAGATTTCTCAGGTCATGTCCAATGAGTTTTATTTGCCGTATTTTTATATTTTAAAATTATCCTAGGCTCAATAAAATCTCAAATAACCGGGACTTCAGCCAACGAGATGTTCATGGTTACGCATAAGTTCATGAGACTTGTATGATGACTCAAGAATCATACCAAGCAAATCAACGAGGAAAAGGCGAAGATCATGATGCTCAAAGTATAGATCGTTGATCTTAAATCGATAAAAGAGCTTTTGCGTTCTTCAAGTGGCATTCTGTTCCAACCGCACCAAGACTTGCATTTATACTAATATCCATATTAGGATCATAGTTTTCTTTATAACTTACGAACATGAGAATAGATGGAGGATGTAAAAGAGAATGAACGAGAGAATAGAAGAACAACTCACTAAATTCGAGTTTAGTTGAATGCACTATACATTTGGCCAAATACCATATACATTGGTAGGATATTATATATTTTACAATATGGTATATAAGATACATGAAAATACTAAGAAAGTAAAATAATACAAGAATGAAATAAGGATATACAAATTTTCTAAAGAAAAAAAAAAGAAAAACCTTGTTTCCATTTTAGCTAGATGCACACACATTTAGGAAAATAGGGGTAATTTTATCATCTTGGTGAATGATCCAAACATTATACTGAAGAAGAGTGTTTAACACCACCTTATTAATTAAAACCTTTTGGGATAAACTACAAAAATTGATAATAGAAAAGCTAAATCTAATCACTGTTCAAAACTCATTAGTTGTATATTATGTATTTGTGTGATTTTAACATTATTTATAGATTATATTTGATAATTATCAATTTTTTATTGGATTCTTTTTATTTTTTAAAAAAATTTATGTTCAAATACATATATAAATATCAGACGAATATCTAAATATTTTCGGATATTCGAATATGGATATTCCAATTTACGAATACGAAACGAATAGTAAAATAGAATATTCGATGAATATGAATACGGATACGAATAGTCGGATATTTGCGGATATTCGGTATTTACCCATCCCTAGTTGATATAGAAGAAGAAAATTATGCCTTTTCTTTTTTTTCCACATCATAAGAGATAAAAATATGAGCTTTTGCCAAAAAAAAATGTTGATTTGGTTGACTTTTCAGGATTACAAGCAAATTAGAAATCTTATGTTTTCTCTTTCCAAGTCTTTTTTTTCCAGAAATTTAGGATCTAAGATCCAAATATTATGTGGAATTGAATGTTCAAGGCCCATGCTTTGATAATGTTGTTTCCTGATATGGTTAGGGTTTATATAGTTTGACCTTAGCAAGAAGGAACTACAACATTTTTAGAATTTTCTCTTTTGAAAGTATTGAATTATGTATTATTAGACGATTATGTGGAAAAAATTGTCTTCCCTAGTCTAAAAGATAAAATACCCTGATATCTTTTTCTTATTGAGACAGAATCACAAATATGCCATTGTTAATCGTATTTATGGTTTCTACAACAAGTCAGAGTGCAAGCGTAGGTTAAATGTTGGATTCTAAAATTTATTCACCAATGGTTTAACCATCTTCATGTGACTTAAAACAATGGTGTGTGACTAAGAACACAACATATCTCTCTCCTTCTTATATATTTTATTAAAATTTCTCTTTGGTTTTATTTCTTTTCATTTTTTTCTAATTTATTCCTTTTCATTTTTTACCGTGATGTGGTAATTATGTTCTCGTTTATGTCAAGACGGTTCCGCACCTCAAATATAAGGTGAATGAATTTCGAAACTTTACTTTATTTTATGTTTTCAAATATCCAGTTTAGAAGATCTTATATAACTTATATCTATAATAATTTAGTTCGAATAGGTGGCAATAGCAATGTATCAAAAGAGGTGATACAAGCATCAACACACTAAAAATCTTAAGCTAAATATGAAAACTCGAACTACAACAAGTGTTTTGGTTAACAAATATAACAAACTGAGGCGGTTAGGTTCTTTTTAGGGGTGGCAGAGAACAAGGCGATAACTAAAGTGTTTTTAAAGGAATGAGGAAAAAACGCGTGATCATATATATATATTGATATATTGTTACATTTTTAACCATTTGATTTTGTTTAATGTCCTCGCATTTTATTTACCATTAGATCATATTTTGTTATTGTTTTGGGAATGGTTGTTTTCTAACCATTGGATTTGTGTAAGTGCATCTTAATCACTGAATCTGTTGTATTATTCTCAACCCTTGGATCCATTTTAAATGTTATACATAATATCCACCGTTAGATCATTTTGTTCCCTAATTACAGATGACTTTTTTTACTATGGTTGAATATGCAGGTTCGTCTATTTTAAGCTTTTGTTTCTGTTGTTTAAGGATTTAGGGTTTTATTGTGTTTTAGATTGATATAATATATTTTATTTCTTTATTTTTTTCAGTGGTTTTTTGTTTCGACGGCTCCAGTTTTAGGTTCGTCTTCTTCAATCTTTGTTTTAGTTAATCCATCGCATAGTGTTGTTGATTTCTCTTTGTGCTATTTCGGTGTTTTGATTTGATTTAGGGTTCTTTATGTGTGTGTTTTTTGTTGCTAGAGCTGTCGGTTCTACTGAGGAGGCTGAGGTAGGTGCTGGGGGGAGGTTAGGCGGGTGTTGGGCGGAGGCCGAGGGTGGTGCTGGGGGAGGCTAGGCGAGGTCGAGGCTCGTGTGGGGGGAGGCGAGGCGAGGTCGAGGCTGGTGCTGGGGAGAGGCTAGGCGACGAGGTGAATGTAGAGGGAGCCGAGGCGAGGCGAAGTCGAGACTGGTGCTAGGGGAGGAGAGGGGAATGTAGGGGGAGCCAAGGCGAAGCGAGGTCGAGACTGGTGCTAGGGGAGGTGAGGTGAATGTAGGGGGAGCCGAGGGCGAGGCGGGTACTAGAGAAGATGAGGCGAGGTCGAGGAAGGTACTAGGGGGTCTGAAGCCGAGGCCGAGGCAGGTGCTGGACGACGGTTGAAGAAAAAGAAAAAAATGGTAAAAAAAAGAAAGAAGAATATGAAGAAAATGAAAAAAGGGAAATGGTAAGGAAAAATGGAACAAAAAACAGACAGTGTGAATGATAGATAAATTTGTTAGAAAGTGAATGTCAAATTAATATTATTTTATTCTAACAAGTTGATGCAATTTGTCTACAAATAGGCACCCTCAATTTGTAAGACAAAAAAAAAATTATAAAACTCTCTCTTCTCTCTCCTTCTCATGGCTCTCTCTCCTCCTTCTCTTTCACGGCTCTTCTCTCATCTCTCTTCTCTCCTCTCTCTCTCCCGCCTACTCTTTCATCCTTCCTTGTACACGGTAATGTATATATTATATTATATAAGGTATATATTATATTATATATAAATTTATGTATATATATTATACACATCTATATATATAATCTTACCTTATATATATTATACATAATATATATATTATAAATAAGTAATATTATTAAGTATATAATAATTATATTATATTATAATCATATTTATATTATAATAACCATACAATATATATCTTTTTTTATATTTATTTATACATATATATATCTCCATTAATAATTAATTTTTAACACGTTATCAGTACGAGCGTTTTAATTAGTCAAGAAGAAAAAAATACAATATTATACGTTACATGTATTATTTTTAATTTCAATTTTTTTACGATCTCGATTTCCATTCGATTTTGGTTTCGATTTGGATTCGATTTCAAGTAAAAAAAATTATATATAGATCTTGTAGAATATATATCCCGATCATAATATAAATATATATCATATTATAAAGACATCATAGACTAAGTTCCGCACATAATATATTATACTATATGATTCTGCGGGCTCAGCCACCAGTCAATAAGATTAAGATTTTATGAATATTTATCTGTTATTTATTCTTGTTATAAAGATGGTTGCGCCACCATTTTTTTTACATCATATTTTATTTTGTTAATTATTATATTTATGTGGAGGATGAAAAAATTTACCCTGTAATTTATTTAACTTATTGTTGTTATATGGATGGTTGAGCCACCAATTTTTTGTTATATTTATTTTGTTAATTATTTTATTTATGTGGAGGATGAAAAAAAATTCACCCCATAATTTATTTAAATTATATTTTTCAATATTTAATTGTTAATTGGTTAAATCTAAAAATGAATTATCTATAAATATAAACGGATCTAACACATGAATTGTTATATAATAATTTATTAAATTTTGTTTTCAATGTAATAACTTATATTTGTTTATTTTTTTCTTCAATGATAACAGATCTTCATGTCGAACTTGGTGAATCTCAAAATCACATCACTAGATGCCTCTGGAAAAAACTATATGACATTGATGCTAAAATCCATCTAAAAGGCAAAAAGTTCATTGCCACGATCGATAAAGATAATAATTTTTCAGAAGAGGAAAAGGCAAAAGCCATGATATTTTTACGTCATCATATTGCCGATGGATTAAAAAATGAGTATCGAACAAAAGAAGATCCCGCAGATTTGTGGGAATCTCTTAAAGATCGATTTGATTACCAAAAATATGTGATCCTCCCAAATATAAAGAATGATTGGTTGAATCTAAGATTCCAGGATTATAAACCCGTGGATGAATATCATTCTGCAATCTTCGAAATAATCTCCAGGATAGAATTATGTGAAGAAAAGATAAGTGATTATGATAAGCTGGAAAAAACATTATCGACATTCCATGCTGATAATGTAATTTTACAACAACAATATCGCGCGAAGGATTTTAAGACCTATCGTGAATTGTTATAACTTCTCCTCGTTGCAGAACAACAGAACAAGCTATTAATGAAAAATCATCATGCTCGTCCCTCTGGTTCTACACCATTTTATGAAACAAAATGCAACTTCATCAAATTATAACAACTGGCATGGCCATGGATGTGGATATATACATAGTCGTGGTCGAGGCCGTGGATGTGGTCAGAGTCGTGGAAATGGATATGGTAGAGGAAGAGGTCGAAGTAATCCACCAAATAATTTCCATCATGGAGAAAATAAAAGGAATGATACAATATGTCATCGAAGTGGTATGAATGGACATTGATTCTAAGTGTGCCGAACACCAACACATTTTGTTGATTTATACCAGAAGTCACTAACGGATAAAGGCAAAAATGTTCAAAAGAATTTTGTCTCAGATGATCTCGATGATTTCCTGGATAACGACAAGGTTGGAATGCACCTTGACATTGCGGATTTTATGTATCAACCTGATAATGAAGATGAGAAAAGAAAATGAGATTTCGACATGAATTTTTTTGTTATCATTATCTCATTTTTAAGACTTAGCTTGTCATTTTCAAATGTATTTTTTCTTTCGCTATTTTGTTTTTAAAGTTTTATTAGATTATCTTTTATTGTAATATTTTGTTACATTGTTATATATTATATGCAAAGTTTGCTTCATATTTTGCAGGTTCATCTATATCTTTATCGGATCAAAGTAATACAAAATATGCTACGATCAAACATCAATGATTGAGACATATGTCTAGCCGATTGTGCTACGATACATAAAATATTGAAAGATAAAAAGTATTTCTCCAAGTTGAGAATACATGAATCCAGTGTCAATACAATATCTGGAAATGCAAAAATAATTAAGGGATGTGGA
>CM071876.1:28283776-28299801 GCA_036759665.1 Gynandropsis gynandra | reverse complement strand
ATGTTTAAGATTTGGCATGATCGATTGGGTCACCCTAGTTCAATAATTATGCAAAAAATTATTCAAAATTCGAATGGTCATCCATTAAAACATGAGAAGATATTTCAATTTCATGAAATCGCATATAGTGCTTGTTCTCAAGGAAAATTGATAATAAGACCATCATCTGTCAATCATCCATTAAAACATGAGAAGATATTTCAATTTCATGAAATTCGCATATAGGCTTGTTCTCAAGGAAAATTGATAATAAGACCATCATCTGTCAAAGTTGGACATGAATCACCATCGTTTTAGAACGATTACATGGGGATATATGTGGACCTATACATCCACCAAATGGACCATTTCGATACTTTATGGTTTTGATCGCGATTCTTCTAGCAGATGGTCACACGTTTGCTTATTATCAACCCGCAATGTTACATTTACGAGGTTTATTGCTCAAATGACAAAATTATGAGCTCAATTCCCCGATCATCCTATTAAGAAGGTGAGGCTTGATAACGCCGGTGAATTCACTTCTCAAGCTTTCAATGACTATTGTGCATCGATTGGTATTGAGATTGAACATCCCGTACCACATGTTCATACATAAAATGAAATGGCAGAGTCATTGATTAAACATCTCCAACTTATTGCTCGACCATTGCTAATGAAAACGAAACTTCCAGTTTCTGCTTGGGGGCATGTCATTTTACATGTTGTTGCACTAATTCAAATAAGGCCAAGTGCTTATCATAAATATTCTCCATTGCAATTATCAAATGGCCAAGAACCAAATATATCTCATCTTCTAGTATTTGGTTGTGCTGTATATATTCCAATTGCTCCACCACCACGAACAAAAATGGGCCCACAATGCAGATTGGGAATTATGTTGGATATAATTCACCATCTATCATTAGATATCTTGAACCAGAAACGGGTGATGTATTCACAGCTCGTTTTGCTGATTGTCATTTTAATGAGAATGAATTCCCACCGTTAGGAGGAGAAATAAAACAAGCCTCACGAGAGTTAACATGGAAAACACAATCATTGTTATATCTTGATCCTCCTACAAAACAATGCAATTTGGAAGTGCAAAAGATCATACATTTGCAGAATATTGCAAATCAACTTCCAGATGGGTTCAATGATACAACAAGGATTACAAAATCATATATACCGTCTGCAAATGCATCTGCTCGTATAGAAATATCAAAAGAGCATACGGTGAAAGAATTTCAAATGAGTCTACAACACGCTTGAAGCTCGGACGACCACTTGGTTCTAAAGATAAAAATCCTCGAAAGAGAAAGAAGTTTGATAATAATGATGATTCTCAAATCATAGAAAACATTAAAAAAGAAACAAATGAGGAAGATGATCTTCAAAATGAAAATCATGAAAATAATCATGAATATACAGAGAACAATGAAATTTCTATCAACTATATCTATGATGAAAAGATTATAAGAAGAGATGAAATAAATGACAATGATGGAGTATTCTCTTTCTTTGTATCCAAAGAAATTAAAAATGATAGTGTAGATCTAGAACCAATGTCAGTGTTAGAATGTCAAAAGAGACATGATTGGATCAAATGGAAAGAAGCTATGTAAATAGAATTAGACTCATTAAATAAAAGAAAAGTATTTAGACCCATCGTTCAAACTCCAAATGGTGTCAAACCGGTTGGATGCCAGTGGATTTTTGTACGAAAAAGAAATGAAAATAATGAGATCACGAGATATAAGGCACGTCTTGTCGCACAAGGGTTTTCCCGGAGACCTGGAATTGATTATGAGAAAACATATTCCCCTGTTATGGATGCAATCACATTTAGATATTTGGTGAATTTAACAGCATCCAACAGCTTAGATATGTACCTTTTGGATGTGGTTTCAGCATATCTATATAGATTTTTAGATAATGATATATACATGAAAATCCCTCAAGGATTAAGAATGCAAAAGACATCAAACTCAAAAGAAATGTGTGCAATCAAATTGCAACGATCTTTATACGGATTGAAACAATCTGGACGTATGTGGTATAATCGTCTAAGTGAATATCTATTAAAAAGGGGATTTGTGAATAACCCTATTTGTCCTTGTTTATTTATTCAGAAAACAACAAGTGGATTTGTGATTATAGATGTTTACGTTGATGATCTAAATATAATTGGGACCTCAAAAGATATTGAAAATGCTCGGAATTATCTGAAAAAGGAATTTGAAATGAAAGACCTTGGACAAACAAAGTTTTGTCTTGGTTTACAGATAGAGCATCTAAAGACTGGTATATTCGTACATCAATCGATTTATACAAAGAGAGTATTAAAACGCTTTAACATAGATAAAACAAATCCATTAAGCACTCCAATGATATGTAGGTCTTTAAATGTTGAAAAAGATCTATTTCGTCCTTGTGAAGAAAATGAAGATATACTTGGACTAGAAGTACCATATATGAGTGCAATATGGGCTCTCTTGTATCTAGTAAATTGCACTCGTCGTGATAAAGCATTTGCTACTAATCTCTTGTCACGATATAGCTCATCCCTTACACGTCGTCATTGGACAGGGATTAAACATATCTTTCGATATTTACAAGGGACAATTGATTTAGGATTATTGTATCCTAGAGATTTCAAACGTGAGTTGATCGGTTTTGGAGATGCAGGTTACTTATCAGATCCTCATAAAGCTAGATCACAAAGGCCAGCGATATCATAGCGTTCACAGAAACAAACACTAGTTGCAACATCTTCAAATCATGCTGAAGTCATAGCATTTCATGAAGTGAGTAGAGAATGTTTGTGGCTCAGAGCTTTAACTCGGCACATACAAGAGACATGTGGATTATCAACTAATATCAACCCAACGGTACTATAAGAAGATAATGTTGCATGCATTGCTCACACAAAGGAAGGATATATCAAAAGTGACAGAACAAAGCATATCCCTACAAAATTTTTCACATATACTCAAGAACTCGAGAAGAAGCAAGAAGTTGATGTTGGTAGACTTATTCACAAAGACGCTCCCTATTTCCACATTGAGAAAACACATTCGAAATATCGGAATGTGTCACATTCGAAGCTTATGAATAAACAAAGAGTTGACAAATCGAGGAGGAATTTTATGGCTTTACTTTTTTTCCCTCATCATGGTTTTTATCCCAAAGGGTTTTTTCATGATAAAGTTTTTAACGAGACAGTCAATAGACATTTAAGTAAGAGTATTAGAAAGTGAATGTCAAATTAATATTATTTTATTCTAACAAGTTGATATAATTTGCATAAATAGACACCCTCAATTTATAAAACACACAGAAAAAATTACAAAACCCTCTCTCTTCTCTCTCCTTCTCACGACTCTCTCTCCCCTCTCCCTCGCAAATCTTCTCTCCTCTCTCTCCCGTCTTCTCTCTCCTCCTTCCTTATACACGATACTTTATATATATTATATTATATAAAGTTATATATTATATTATATATAAAGTTATATATATATATTATATATAATTTAATATTTTTAAATATATAATAACTATATTATATTATAATCATATTTATATTTTAATTATATAATATATATCTTATATTTTGTAATATATATATATATATATATATATCCGTTAATAATTAATTTTTTATAAAATTAGAATTTTATGTATTAAAATTAATTTTTTTTATTATTGTTGTATAAGCGTGGAATATATAGAATGAAAAAAATAATATTATTTGAATAATTATAGATATAATTAAAAATATTCTCTTAAAAAATTGATTTTATTTGCGCGTGCACAGAATACTACTATATATATAATGTATGTATCGTGTACAACAAGGTAGCGTTGGCCCGAAACCCGAGGCCCATTAATCAAACTTCGGCCCAAATAAAAAAGAAAAAACAACACGTTCTCGTCTCTCCATACGCATTCATTCAGCCACTAAATAGACACGTTTAATTTCACCATTACCCAAATCCTACAACCATAATTTTCCAAAAGATTTATATTGGAAAAAAGATTAATAGGGTTGTACAAACAAAATCCTCTTTATTTTAAGAATAGAGTGATAAATACTCTGTTCCAACTAATATACTTTACGTATATTATCATACCTTAAGTTTCTTGTCTCGTAAGTAAAACAAAAAAAAAACTAGTGAATGACGTTAAGAATGTGAGAATTTCATGCATATGGGAGGGTTAACTCCGGCGAGTGCAAGCACCGATTCCGGCAAAGTCCACAAGCCTTCGCCGCATATTAGTCCCGAAGCCACCGCCGGAACCATAACCTCCGCTTTCTTCCTATTCATCTTCTCCCAGACGAACACAATCAGAGTCCCCACACACATATCAATGGCAAAGTATGCACCCACCAGAAACGGAACCGCCATTGCAATCGGTAATGGCATGAATTTTCCGATCTTAGAAGGAGCGAAATCCCTCACGACGTTAACGAGAACTGCAAAGAAGAAAAACCCATAACACATCTGGAGACAGTGGAGAGGCAAAGCAGAGAAGCCTTGGACGCCTAGAATCGCCATGTTTCTGTATATCAGAGCATATGGAGCTTTGAATTCGCCATTAGGGTTTCCAATATCGAATGCTTTGTAGAAAAGGAAGAAACTTAACGGCGTCACCAGACATCCTACGACGGTTCCGATCAGTTGGCTCAGAAACATTGCTCTTGGAGATGTATAAGTGAAATGCGCCGTCTTGAAATCTTGCATCAGAATGCAAGAAACCGACACTACTGATTTGATCAGACCACATCCGGCGAGGCCGGCCACAACTCCATGCTCTTTTCCCGTGGCCGCGGCCAAGATGAACAAGGCCACTTTGCCGTAGTTATATGCCATGTTTTGGTCTGTAAGTCCTGCCCCATAAGCATTACAGAAGGCAAGAGATGGGGCAAAAATGTAGGATATGATGATGTAATACCATTTCAGCTGTGGAAATATAAGAGGGACAACGATTGTAGACAAGGTCGCGAAGACCACATAGCCTAGGACGCCGATCCACATCGGTATTTTCTCTCTGAGAAAGGTCTCATCTTGCTTTAATTCCTCGGGTTTCAGGTGATTTTGAGTGACACCCACGTCAAGATTCGTCTTGTTCTTCAATCTAGAGTGGATATTTGTGACAGTAAAGCAAAGGATTTTGACAAAATTGTAGAGGCCGTCACCGAGGATAAGGGCCACGGATAAGAAAACCTTGTATCCGTACATGCTCCTCATGTTGTGTTCGTCTAAATTTTCAGGAAACCAATTTCCTTTGAGTTGATCAAGAAGTGGCCACATTACACCGAAAGAGAGCACAGCTCCAAGAAGGAGAGAGAGATTCACAAGATGGGAACAGATCATTCCGGCTCCTACAAAGGTCATACTAAAGTCAAAGTAGAATCTGCAAGAACAAACAAAAGGACATGATGATGATGATGATGATCATACTGCAATCAAAACAAAAGGACATGAATCATGATGATGATGATGATGATGATGATGATGATCATACTACAATCAAAGTAATCAAAAGGACGTGATGATGATTCATTAGCCTTACGTTTGTTTCCATGCCTGCAAACCAAAGGTTGGGAACTGAGAGAATCCACAATCTTCTTTACCAGAGAAAAACCATTGAAAAAATCCCCAAAGGAAACTCGCCGAGAAATATTTCATAAATCCACGCACTTGTTTTCTGTGATCAATCGTAAACAAAATCCATTCATTTCTTCATATATTTAGAATCATAATGGCTTCAAAACGTAAAAAAAAATGTTCTTTGCTATAAGTACTTGGCTTGTGCGTCTCCTTGTGTGTGGAATCCATTGATGAGTACGGCCGTAGCCAAGCCACTCGGATATGTTAACTTGAGGTCCACAATCATAACCTTCAAAACAAACAAACATAAAATAACGATTTCAAATAAATTTAACTTTTGATATTAATTAAATTCAAACTCATTTGACAAATAAATATAACCTTTCTGAGAGGAATTAGGACAAAGAGGCCGACGAAACAAACGACGAAAAGGTAACCGGTCATCCATCCGAGGCCAGGTTCTTTGACACTCTTTAGAGAATTGCCTTCCATGTTCGCACCCGCCAATTCATATGTCTTATGGTTTAATCCCAAAAGATAAGAAGCAAACCCACCTTGAAAAGAACCATATAATCATCAATTACATGAGAAAACAATAAGATTGAACCAAATTATAAGATGGGTTTTTGAAATCTAAATTAGGTTAAATCGGATTCCTTCAAAAATAACTATCTCAATCAAATACCCTTTTGTCCAAAAGTAAAGATATTATCACAGAAAAATATCAGAACTAAGTATGAGTTTTTGATTTACACAAGGAAAGGTAGAAAATGAATTATTTAAATCATAACAGTCTCTAATTAATTACATAAAGTAAATGAAGTAGGATGATTTTGTGCATAAAGTAAAAAAAAGACTTAATTTTTTTGGAAAAAAAAAAGAAACTATAAATATTCAATGGTGAACCGTATGATCAATTACTTGTTTCCCAAGAAAGATGAAGCATAAAACAGTGTCTAACCTCCAACTGCGATGCCATAACAAGCAACTGCAGATGTTTGGATCATCGTATTCTCTTGTCTTGTGAAGGGCTTCACGACAAACCCAGATTTCTCAAGGACCTTAGTCCATGTACGGACGCAAACAAAGGCTAGAAGAGCCGCAGAGCCATTGAGATTCGGTACGATTCCTGTTGTAAGATTGAGTTTCGTGGCTATTACACTGAACACGACCCCAATGATGATACTCACAAGCACTCCTCTCACTGTTATCTGTCGCGTCCATGGCTCGATCGCTCTTCCCGTGGCCGCGTCTTGTTCTTGATCTTGTTCTTGTTCTTGTGGCGACCCGCCGCGACCCGTTTCCTTCTCTGTCTCTTCCATGTTCCTCTTGGACTCTACTTCCATGGTGGTCCTTATCATCACTGAAACTGTGCCCTTTTCTTGAGTTTGTAAGAAAAAGTTATTGGAAATAACGTTTACATTATCTTTACCATTTGCTTTGCTTTATATTGTACCCAAGTTATTGAAGTAAACGAGAAGAAAAGATAATAGAGAAAATGTTTGGAATATTGAACAAAATGGAAAATAAAAGACATTCAACTCCTTGTCTTCATTCATCTCTTTACAAGGTATAATTTCTTTTTTTCAATTGCCCTTCCAAACGCATTTTTTAACGGCATAAAATCTGACCACTGTAATCGCAAACGCAAAACGTTGGTCGCTTGTGTTTGCATTTCATAGTCATAATAATGAATGACTAAGTAGACTCAGAGATTGGTCCAAGATTCCATTAGGCCAAGTGAAGTTTTGGCATCTCGTTCTTAAAGATATCCCACGGAAATCTAAAAGAATCGTTGGCTTTTTTTTTTCCATCGTTTTGATTAATTAGTTGATAGAATAATAAAATTTTCAAGCGTTTGCTAAATTATTTATACACACGCATATGTATTATAGCATGAATACGATAATTATATTGTTTTCCCATACCAAATCATATTATTATTTGGAGAAAAATATTTATTGGACCACATCAAAATTGAAGATCCAACAATTTCACATGATCCATGTGAAAAGATGAGTCTCCTAAAAATTTGTTAAAATTGATTTAAAACCATTACATGTCATGGTCACAACAAGAATATTTTTTATTTTATAAATAGGGATATGTCCATGTGTATTTCTTATCATTTTAAACTATTCTAAATTCCTAAACTCAATTAGGAATATAATCATGAAATATAGATAAAACAAAATATATAATAATTGATCGATCATTCATAATTCTAATTGATCGATGAATTAATTCAGTTGATGATTGAAAAAAAAATATAAAGTGTTTCTCACATTTGAATCTTCATCATAGACAACATATTTAAATTAGTTGAAATTCTAACCCTAATTCAAAATGACATAATACAATATCCAATCATAAAACACATGATTTCTTTTTTTTTTTCAAAAACTATAATAAAAGTATGACACTTATTGCGTGTATTTAAGTTCATAAGTAATAGAGAATTCTCAATCATAATAAGATATTTGTTAAACCAAGTGTTCTCTTGACCCCACAACCATATGCGTGTGTGTGTGTGAGAGTAGTATTTACAATTTTAATAAATGTAATAATTTTTTTTTATCAAACATTATTACAAGTATTGAAATTAATTCCATTGAATTCTACGGCATAAGTCCGTGCTCATCATTAGATTCGTCCAAATTAAGAAAAACTAAAGAAAAATAAATTATTTTTATGGGTAAGAATGTTGATAGATCATAAAGATGGAGACGGGACAAGAAAATGTCAACAAAAGTCTTTTGCCACCATCCATTTGCCAAAGAATCTCATTCACCCATAAAGTCACCACGGCTTATCCTCACCCTTTTCACAACCTTCACATCCCTTACTATGACTCCTTACCCTACTTTCTCATTCCGATTTCAATTATTTGAATTCTTTTTCCAAAATGAGAATTCGAACGTGAATCGGACAGATTTTTTGTATACTTCGTTCACTGATTGAAATAATGTATTTAATTACTTTTTATAACCATTATTTGAAGAAATATATTATTATTTTATATACTAAAGAACGTGTGATGAGAGAAACAGTATGTGAAAAAATATCATCACTTATAGATGGTTACCTAAACCCCTTTGACAGTATAGGCATATCGGAATATATAATATTATGAAAGTTAATTTTTAGGGAAAATGTTCAATTGGTGTTGTGTTTGGATCGTAATAGACATCAACAGTATCGTCGGGTCCAAAATCTTGTATACTATAGATCTCAAGTCTGACGAAACTGATCCGCTGTAGATGACTTGATGTTCAAATTAAGTAGAGGTTTTCTTGTTTTCTTTCAACAACACTACGATATAGACCTTGTGGTGAGAAACCATGAAGATCTTTCTATTCAAGGTTGTTTTCTTTCAACAACCATTATTTGAAGAAATAAAAATATTGTGATGTCCAAATTAAGTAGAGTTGTTTTCTTTCAACAACTCCACATTCTTCCCACAATCCAAAATGCCCCCTCAAAAAAACTCCCCCATAAACTCCATCACGATCCGAAGATGCTGAAGTTGTGTACGCAAGGGTGATGCAACAAGTCAATGGGAATATGAACTGTGTTGAAGAGTATCTCAAGAGTGTTGAAGAAGTCAATGGACATAATATTTTTAAACAATGTTTCAACAGTTTTGAAGAACATCTCAAAATTGTTGAAGAAGTCAAAGGATGTTTGAATAGTGTTGAAAGACATCTCAACAATGTTGAAGAAGTCAATGGACGTCTCAATATGTTTAAGAATGTTTCAATAGTTTTGAAAAACGTCTTAACAATATTGAAAATTGCATCATAAAAATTCAAAATAGAGTTATAAACTAAATTAAATCTTTATGATGATTGTGAAGAAGAATGAGAGCGGTCATGATAAGTTGATCGAAAGTCTCAACCGAAGACTGTAAAAAAAAAAACAGATGGCACTGCAACCATCCAAGTACAAGAGGATTCCATACACCACACAAAAAAATACATAAAGAAAAATGTCTTTGGTGAAAAGGAAGCCGTAGAAAAGGCATATGGAGAGAAAGCTATAGCAAGAATAGCTGGAGAGAAAGCTCCACGGACGAGCAGTAACGTTAAACCACAAAGCATGGTGATGTATGACACGAAGCTCTATGCTCGTGTCTTTAAGTTCGTCAATAGTACAAAGGGTTGAGCGTCTGGCATTGGGATGACTTGGAATTCGAAGTTTTTTTAATTGTTGATGACCTAAACCAAGAATATTTGGAGCGATGTATGATTTTAGTTTTGATTTTCCTCTTCTTTTATTTTTTTCCTAAAATAACGTTTTTACAAAGTGTGAAAAACATGTGAATACCAACGTTGTGTGTGCAACGTTGTACATTCATGTTGTACAACGGTCTTACAACATGTGAATACCAATATTGTACAACGTAGATGTACAACATTATACAATGTTGGTAATCACACGTTATACAATATGGATGTACAACGTTGATATTCACACGTTGTACAATGTTGCTATTCACACATTGTACAACATAGATGTACAACATTGGTTTCACACGTTGTACCACACGTCGTACGTTGTTTTCACCATCTTCAGCATATTGAAGAGGGCCTTACGATGACGAGGATAGAGCAGTCCAAATTACACGTGCTGACCAGAGAGCCTTCACCGCCTATAAACTATTCTCTCAATACTTTGTTGGCAGCATTATGGAGTTGCTCAACGCGTATCTTGATGTCTACAGAAAATCGTGGATCAACGTAGATGTGACTTACTTCATTATAAATACCTAAAGCACTAAAAATAATGAACTTATTCATTTGGAAAAAAATGAAAAAAAAAAGATATGCTCTAAAGTTTGATAGAACAGAAAAACAATAATTTGAAATTAGATGTCATTTATCGTCAATGTTAGATGTTGAGGGGCTCCTTATATTCGATATGTCGAGGAAACCCTACAACAAGGAGTAGATTAACGAAAAAATGAAGGCTTATGCCCTTGGATCTCTTGAGTTGCTAAAAAAATCTTGTATACCATGGTTTGGCCACTTGAAGGATCAACCGTGAAATATTGACACATCGAAGATGTCGACCAAAATACAGTTAAAGATAAATTTTATAATTTTAGTTCCTTACATGATATATTATATTTTATTATGTGTTACTGATTATTTTATTTTGTTATAGAGGAAACGAGTGTGAACCATTGTGTAAAACCATGAGTTTTATTTTGTTACATGAGTTGTTTGAGAAGGCACTTCACGAATTATGTGATGACCATGTCTCCAACCTTCGAATCAAATTTGCTTGCGGCATATTTCAAAAAATGGCAAGGTCTTGTAAATTTTTATAATTTTTTTTTATTTGTAACTTTTTATTTTCTTTATTTTTCATTTGTTATTTATTTTATTTGAAATTTTTATTTTTGAATTCTTATTTTTTATTTATGATTTCTTTTATTTGTAATTTTTTAACTGTAATTTTTGGTTTTTAATAAATATTCATACATTCTATATTTTTTAAACCAATATCACAAACAAGAACAAGAGTTTGAATCTAAAAATAAATAGAACTTTGAACACAAATTCATGGATTTGTATATCATCAGAACATTCTTTGGCAGCAGTAAGAGCATGAACACATGAATATTTATCAATATGAAACCATCTACAAGTACATGTTCGACTTCTGAAAATTGGCGTCTTGACTGTAGCAATGATCGGGATGTGTAACAGATCCTTCATTCACCTTCTTTAGCATGTGCAAGTAACATGGAAGCCTTTCAAAACTAATTTATGGACTATTGTGTACATCATACTCAGCCATCTTCTTTCTTCTCCATGTTATAGAATATGATACTTTTACATCAAAATATACATGCACAATCGTTGTGATTTTTTTGGACTTGGTGTATCTAGTTGTCCCGGGTATCGTTTCTTCAAAAGGTATTGAACCGTTTTTGGTGCGCCAACATTATTATTCCACTGACCCGGAGAGCATGTATGAGTCTTGTTGTGTATCCTCACTGAGAAAGCATCTAAAAACTTACGCCCAACCACACGTAACGACCATCTGCATTCAGAATCTCCTTTTAAGCAACAACACAACATCTTCTTTCCATGAAAATTATCGACCCACATAAATGTTTAAACTGTCATCCCAATCAAAATTTGAAGAACCAAGAATCAGTAAATCATCAAGGCTCACTTCATTGTCGGCTTTAACACATTCTTTAAAATCAACTTCATTTTTTGTTTCATCAAGTTCTTCATTCCTAACTTCAACATGTTCTTCATTTTCAACTTTCTTTAAGTTCTCTATCTTCGTCTTCAACATGTTTTGCATTTTCAACTTCATTTTAGGGTTCATCAAGTCCATTTCCAGTTTCAATGGGTCCAAATTCAACATGTTCTTCATTTTCAACTTTAGCTCTGGCTTCAATACATTGTTCATTTTTAACATGTTCTATTTCTTGGACTTCGTTGGTGATCTCAACATGTAAGACATTGTTGCATCCATCCTTGTCAACTTCACCTGAGATGTATTAAGGCATCCTAGGTCGTACAATCATCAGGACATATTCCAATTGATGCAATCAACGATATCATTGCATTTGGCATTTCGAAAAATTTTATTGAACACTATTGTATAAACTTCATCCTTTTCTGAAACGCATCATGTTGGTTCATCATTTGAGGTCTTTTCATAAACCATAATCAAAATAAATTACTAACCACTCATTAGCTCCTTCAACATCCATCCTACACAACATAATGAAATGTCAAAAAATAAATCAATCAATGTTTCTCTACACGTTGTGTACAACGTGTGTGCTAAGTACTAGCTCAAATGTTGTACACACACGTTGTCTACAATGTTCATGAATGATCTTAGAGGAAATATTGCACACTCACGTTATGTACAACACTCGTGCTAAGTACTATCACCAACATTGTACTTACACGTTGTGTACTACATGTGTGCTAAGTACTTGCAGAACTCTTGTACAATGTTCATGGACGAACTTAGCATGAACTTTATACACTTGCATTGTGTACAACCTTCGTGGATGAACTTAGCAGAAACGTTGAACACGCATGTTTCGTACAACATTTGTGCTAACTACAACCACGAATGTTGTATACACGTTTTTTTGTACATCGTTCGTGCTAAGTTTGTCCACGAATGTTGCACCACACATTATACAACATTGCATGCTATACTACATATTGTACAATATTACATATTGCACCACATTTTGTATAACATTGCACGTTACACTGCATGTTTTATAATATCACATGTTGCACCATACATTGTGATACGTTATGGCACCAAGTTATGGCGCATGAAGAAGAGGAACAAGCATATGAAGAAAATGAAAAACGAGCATGCATTATCTATGTTTAGAAGCGGAATGAGACCGAACAAAAGAGCTTTTTTGCATGGGAGAAGAAAAACAAGAATGTCAGGTTTTCCATTAAACTAGCTTGGGTAAAAACAACGGTTGCATAACATTCCATCGGCAAATCAGAATGCACATTACAACGACCATCAAAAGATTTTCTTTTTTACCACATGAAAATTTGAAAGGAACGAGGGTATTTCGGGGTTCATATTATTATTATAAAAGAGAAGGTCAATTATAGGGTTAATTTTAGTCAAAGGTCACGCAAGAAAAACTTTACCTTCAGTAAGGTCATTTTGGACTAAGACCCGTGAGAAGGAGAGGGAATTTGAGTGAGAATTGTGTTAGGATTACAAATAAATTGTTTTAGGGTTAGGCATATTCATGTGTAAAATGTTAATTTTATAAAAAAAAATAGTAAGGTTAGGTACTTTTTTATTATTAATATGTGAACCGGAATCTTACCCTGTGGATTTTGTCATTTTAGAACCTGAATTTGAACTTGCGAGTTTGAGTATTTTTCGCGGGATGGGAACAGATTTTGACTCGGGACAGATTTCGCGAATATTTTATCCACTCCTAGTGACAAGACATATACAAGAAAGAGGAAACAATGAATGGAGAGTTTAACCAAGTGTATGAATCTTAATACACTTATGTGGAAGAACCTGCAACTTATGAGGAAGCATTTTATGATAAAGGTTGGAGGTATAAGATGAACACTAAGATTGAGATGATAAACAAGAATAAGAGATTAGAACTTGCTGATTTACCATACAATCACAAGATTTTCAGTGTAAATTGGATCTACAAAGTGAAGAGAATTGAGGCTGGTCAAGTTCAGAAACTCAAGGCTAGGTTTGAGGTTAAGAGTTTTACTCAAACTCGTGATCTGAACTATGAAGAGATATTTTTTCCTCTGTGCAAACATGATATCATCCGAGATATGATAACAATTACAACACAAGAAAAATGGAATTACACCAGATTGATGTGAAATCTTCCTTCTTAAATGATGAGAGTTTTAGATGAGGTTATGTAGCAACCTCCTATTTATGTGATGGATGGAATAGAGGATAAAGTGTTGAATTTGGAGAAGGTATTTTGTGGATTGAAACAAGATCCAAGAGCTTGGTACAACAAAATTGATTTATTCATTAACAAAGGAAAGATGTAAGAGAAGTGGTTATAATGTTGCAGTGTATTTTAAGAGAAAGACCAGAAGATTTTGTCCATTTATCTGTATGTAAATGATTTAATCATCTCTGGAAATGATGAAAAATTGATAAAGAGTTTAAAAGAAATTTGAACAAGGCATTTGAGATGAGTGATTTTGGTAAACTAAGGGTTTTCTAGGATTTGAAAGCAGCTATGTGCAAGAATGAGTGTTCCTAAATGAGTCCAAGAATGCATACAAGCTACTAAAGATGTTTGGAATGCAAAATTCCAATAGTGTTAGCATGACTTTATCTATCTATGGGAAGAATTCATAAGATAAGGTTGAGCTTACTGATCCAACAAAATATAAGAGTGTCGTTGGAGGATCACTCTGTTAGATTATTTCAGGCTTTCAGAGATTTAACTCTTTATGAAAAACCTAAACACAAATAGGATCTGGCTTTGCATAATTCATACAATATTCACTATAATAACATAGATCAGAAACTTACCTGGATCCATGTTGTGCAGCGGAAAAAAAAAACTTTGAAGAAATTCCGGATTCCTCATTCCGTCCTTCTCCCTCTTTCTCTATTCTGAAACTAGGGTTTGTTTTCTCTCCTTTTACCCTTTCTGTGATTTGCCTTTTGATGGATAAAAGCGTAGACGGTAAGGTCTCTTTTTTATAGGTTTAGGAAACCCTAAACCCTAATACTATATGGGTAAGGAGAGATGGGCCTTAATTAGATAATTGCCCACGGACTTTAATTCTTTAATAGATACCTAACCATCAAAGTTATCTACTTTAATATTAAAGCCCAAAAGCCCAAGTTACATGGCCCATAATATTTAATTAATTCTAACATTCTCCCACTTGGCCCATGTGACGACTTGATGATCTAATAAACTCTAAGTGCGCAACTTTACATTAGATTCATCTTTCGTCAATAACCTTTACTTAAACAACAACCGATTGAATCATGGCGGTTTCACGTCATCATGCAACATGATCCCTTCCAAGTATTGCAATTGATCATCATCCAACATTCTTAATGGCCAGGAGAAAACTATAAGTATCAATCATGCATGTTATCTCACTTAACATCACGGGTACACAAAATAATATAATGATAACATGACTAGTAATCACAGAAACATAACTGTTATTGAATTAAAAAAAATATCATAAACATCATGAGCAAAAACATTCACTGAACATGTCACTACAGCAAGAACTTATCTGTAATGCCCATCCTTTCGACATGGCCTCTAAATGCCTTGGGCGATAATCCCTTAGTCAACGGATCCGCTACCATAAGATCAGTACCAATATGCTCAATAGACACTCTATTTTTCTGCACTTCTTCTTGAACAACCAAGTACTTAATCTCCATGTGCTTAGCACCCTTCGAGTACTTGTCATTCTTAGAGAAGAAGATAGCTGCAGAATTATCATAATAAAGTCTCAGCGGTCTAGCTATAGAGTCGACAATTCCAAACCCTGAGACAAAGTTCCGCATCCACAATCTATGAATAGTAGCCTCAAAGCATGCTACAAATTCAGCTTCCATAGTACAAGCAGCGATGACAGACTGCTTTCCACTCCTCCATGACACTGCTCCTCCAGCTAAGAGGAACAGATATCCGAAAGTCGACTTTAAGGTATCAACACATCCAGCAAAATCTGAATCTAAATACCCAATGACCTCCAGATTGTCAGATCTCTTATACACAAGCATGTGCTCCTTGGTGCCTTGCAAGTACCTCAGAACTTTCTTCGCAACTTTCCAGTGGTCCATTCCGGGATTATTCTGATACCGGCCTAACATTCCAACAACAAAGCTGATATCTGGCCGCGTACATGTTTGAGCGTACATCAAACT
>CM071876.1:28243871-28273779 GCA_036759665.1 Gynandropsis gynandra | reverse complement strand
CATAATTGTTGAATCTCCTATTTTAAGTTTACTTGATTTGATATCTAAATTATAGAATGCTTGTTAGTCACCAAAGTGGCCTGGCCAGAATTAAAGATTAGATATCTGAATCAAGCGTTTTTTTTTCAATTGTTCATTGTTAAAGGATGCTATAGAATGACATGAAAGTTGATTGAACAATTGAAGTTATTAGTCATATGGCTATGAGGTCATCCAAAGGTGTACCATTGTGTGTGATCACTAACATTAAAGGGACTGGTTAATGATATTTGGTCGGTGGTGTGTTCTCCAAAGAGTGCATATTTATTGACTGTATGATGTTTTCATTTCAATTAAAGTATTTTTTTTTTATTTTAGCATCAAAAATTGTATGCGTGAAAAGAGGACCTGAAAAGTACGTAGTCATGAGGAACATGATGAAGGCATTGATAGAAGGTATTGGGACTTATAGACTGATCTTGGACACTGGCCGTCACATAGATCTTGAAGGATGTCTCTATATTCCTGAATGTGTTAGAAATCTTGTTTCCATTGGAAAATTGGATCTATTAGGTTTTTCTGTTAAGTTTAGTTCTGGTGTTTTTCAATTATTTAGACATGAATACCTTTATGGTTCTGGTATTTTAATGGATGGTCTTTATCGTTTCAATCTTGACAGAAAGTTCTCTGAATCTCTATTTCATGTTGAGACTAATGTGGGAGTTAAACGTAGTGCACCTAATAATGATAGTTCTGCTTTATTGTGGCATCAAAGGCTAGGTCACGTATCCAAAGAAAGGTTAATGAGGTTGGTAAAGAATGAAATTCTACCTTAGTTGGATTTTAGTGACTTAGGAGTGTGCATAGACTGCATTAAGGGAAAGCAGACTAAACACACAATAAAGAAAGCGACCACAAGAAGCACTCAGCGTATTGAGTTGATTCACACCGATATTTGTAGACCTTTTGATATTCCTTCTTGGGGCGGACAAAGGTATTTCATCACTTTTATTGATGACTACTCACGTTACGGCTACATCTATCTACTGCATGATAAGTCTCAGTCAGTGAACGTCCTTGAGGTGTTCATCATTGAGGTTGAGAGGCAGCTAGATAGAAAGGTTAAAGTTGTGAGATCTGATAGAGATGGTGAGTATTATGGAAAATATGATGAGAAAGGACAATGTCCTGGTCCATTTGCAAAATTCCTCGAAAGTAGGGGCACTTGTACACAGTATACGATGCCCGGTACACCTCAGCAGAATGGTATAGCTGAAAGGCGGAATCGTACATTAATGAACATGGTTAGGAGCATGATAAGTAATAGCTCTCTAGCCCTTTCATTGTGGATGCAATCATTAAAGACAACAACGTATCTGCTGAATCGGATTCCTAGTAAAGCAGTCCCTAAGACACCTTATGAACTGTGGACGGGGAGGAAACTAAGCTTAAGGCACCTGCACGTTTGGGGCTGCCAAGCAGAAGTAAGGGTGTATAATGTTTCAACACCCGATATCCCTCCTATAGTTCTTGTTTCTAATGTCACATCATCGTCACGTGACATTTTGATACAACAAGAAGATATCCAAAACACACATGATGAGAATGTACGGGATGGACCAGTCACAGTACAGGAAGAGGTTAATCAACAACAAATTATTTTGAGGCGGTCTGAAAGGCAAAAAAGATCCGCTATCTCGGATGATTATGAGTTTTATACTCTCGAACATGAATGTGACTTAAGCATTGATGAAGATCCAGTTTCATTCAATCAAGCCATGAACAGTAACAATTCTAAATGTGGTTTGATGCCATGAAAGAAGAATTAAAGTCAATGGATGTCAACAAAGTCTGGGACTTAGTTGATTTACCGGAAGGTTCTAAGAGAGTTGGCTGTAGATGGGTCTTCAAGACCAAGCAAGACTCTAATGGTAATATCGAAAGGTATAAGGCCCGATTTTTTGCTAAAGGTTAAACCTAGAAAGATGACATCGACTACAAAGAGACTTTCTCTCTAGTGTCTAAGAAAGACTCTTTGAGAATTGTATTGGCTGTGGTGGCTCATATGACTTGGAGCTTCACCAAATGGATGTGAAAACTGCATTTTTAAATGGTGATCTAGAGGAGGAAATGTATATGGACCAACCTGAAGGTTTTATAACCGCAGGAAAAGAAAATTTGGTGTGTAAGCTGAGAAAGTCAATATACGGACTAAAGCAAGCTTCCCGACAATGGTATCTTAAGTTTAATGATACCATTACATCTTACGGTTTTGTAGAGAACATCGTTGATCGGTGCATCTACATGAAATTTAGTGGGAGCAAGTACGTGATATTGGTCTTGTATGTTGATGATATTTTGCTTGCTGCAAATGACATAGGAATGTTACATGATGTAAAGAAGTTTCTCTCTAAGAACTTTGAGATGAAAGATATGGGTGAGGCATCCTATGTGATAGGAATAGAAATATTTCGGAACAGATCACAAGAATTGTTGGGATTGTCTAAGAAAACTTATATCAATAAGATTTTAGAGAGATTCAGAATGGATAAATGCTGCGCAGGGATAGTTCCAATTCAGAAAGGGGATAAGTTCAGTAATGAACAAAGTCTGAGAAACGAGTTGGAACGAAAGGAAATGGAAAGGATTCCCAATGCATCAGTGGTCGGGAGTTTGATGTACACTCAAACATGTATGCGGCCAGATATCAGCTTTGCTGTTGGAATGTTAGGCCGGTATCAGAATAATCTCGGAATGGACCACTGGAAAGCTGCGAAGAAAGTTCTGAGGTACTTGCAAGGCACCAAGGAGCACATGCTTGTGTATAAAAGATCTGACAATATGGAGGTCATTGGGTATTCAGATTGAGATTTTGCCGGATGTGTTGATACCTTAAAATCGACTTTCGCATATCTGTTCTTATTAGCTGGAGGAGCAGTGTCATGGAGGAGTGGAAAGCAGTCTGTCATCGTTGCTTCTACTATGGAAGCTGAATTTGTAGCATGCTTTGAGGCTACTATCCATGGATTTTGGATGCGGAACTTTGTCTCAGGGTTTGGAATTCTCGACTCTATAGCCAGACCGCTGAGACTTTATTGTGATAATTCCGCAGCTTTCTTCTTCTCTAAGAATGACTAGTACTCTAAGGGTGCTAAGCACATAGAGATTAAGTTCTTGGTTGTTCAAGAAGAAGTGCGGAAACATAGAGTGTCTATTGAGCATATTGGTACTGATCTTATGGTAGCGGATCCGTTGACTAAGGGATTATCGCCCAAGGCATTTAAAGGCCATGTCGAAAGGATGGGCATTACAGATAAGTCCTTGCTGTAGTGACATGTTAAGTGAATGTTTTTGCTCAGAATGTTTATGACATTTTTGAATTCAATAACAGTTATGTTTCTGCGATTACTAGTCATGTTGTCATTATATTATTTGTGTACACATGATGTTAAGTGAAATAACATGCATGATTGATACTTATAGTTTTCTCCTGGTCATTAAGAATGTTGGATGATGATCGGTTGTACTACTTGGAAAGGATCATGTTGCATAATGACGTTAAACCGCCATGATTCAATCGGTTATTGTTCAAGTAAAGGTTATTGACGAATGATGAATCTAATGTAAAGTTGCGCACTTAAAGTTTATTAGATCATCAAGTCATCACATGGGCCAAGTGGGAGAATGTTAGAATTAATTAAATATTATGACCCATGTAACTTGGGTTTCTGGGCTTTAATATTAAAGTAGATCACTTTGATGGTTAGGTATCTATTAAAGAATTAAAACCCGTGGGCAATTATCTAATTAAGGTCCATCTCTCCTTACCCATATAGTATTAGGGTTTAGGGTTTCCTAAACCTATAAAAAAGAGACCTTACCGTTTACGCTTTTATCCATCAAAAGGCAAATCACGGAAAGGGTAAAAGGAGAGAGAACAAACCCTAGTTTCAGAGTTTCTTCAAAGTTTTTTTTCGCTGCACAACATGGATCCAGGTAAGTTTTTGATCTATGTTATTATAGTGAATATTGTATGAATTATAAAAAGCCAGATCCTGTTTGTGTTTAGATTTTCATAAAAGTTAAATCTCTGAAAGCCTGAAATTATCTAACATTATCGTCTAAATTTTTGGTTATAAATGACTTACTTCAATGGTTAATTTACACTTGTGGTTTGTGACTATTTGGTTTATTTCTATGTGTAAATTTGGAGCAGATACTCATTAAATCCATTCTAAATTTTTGGTTATGTTGTTTTTTTTAAAAAAAAAAAGGTTATGCGAATCCTCAACTCATGAAACCACTCAAAATTTTTATATTCTTTTTTATTTTTCATCAAATGAAAGGCATCTTCTTCTGAAATGCACGGCGAGTTGATGTTTAACAACATAGGTAGTATGAAATGCTTTTGAGAATTTTGAGGCCTTTAACATTTGGTAAATCAATAAGGTTCAATCCATATTTATTGTATCTGCATGTATATGCAAATGAGCATATCATTTTCAACCTTATATTTAAAAATGATACCGAGTCGCGAGAAGAGTCCCTCCAAGGCCAAGAAAAATGCAGTGGTAGTGGTAAATCATGATGATGGTGTTCTTCTCATTTATTGTTGCATCCATGTCGATCGCGACTACTTCATGGTCGTCTTATTGACGACAAAACCTTCCATCTGTTGCATTGCATCAAAACCATGAGGCAGAGGAAGCGCTTTGATCAATGGTTGGACGACGTGCAACAAGAATAGTTAACACGATTTTGGATTCCAATTTTTTTCCTCAAAATGGTTGTTTTTTTATAATAAATCAATGTTGTACTTATATACAAGAGATTTAATATAAGTGGACAACATCAGAATTGAAGTTTGGTGTTTATCAATCTCAACAAGGAATTTGGTGTAGTTGTGGTGTGGCTGGAAAGGAATTCATAGTAGTTAACAATCTGGAAAGGGAGTTTTGGTGGTTGGAAATAAATCATGGTGTATAATGGTGTTTAACAATCGGAAAGGAGTATCCCATAGCACCCCCTCAAGTTAGAGCATGTATATCACAAACGCTCCACTTGCTAATAAAAACTGCAAATTCCTTTTGTCCTAGTGCTTTGGTGAAGATGTTCGCGAGTTGTAGTCGAGTGGAAACACATTGAGTAGTGATGATATTTTCAAGAACTACATCACGAATAAAATGATAATCAACTTTGATATGTTTTTTACGTTCGTGAAACACTGGATTGGAACAAATGTGAAGTGTCACCTGACTATCCGAGTAGATCCATATAAGCTGAGAAAGCACAACACCCATATCGGTGAGCAAAGCCTTGAGCCAAATAAGTTCACAAGTATTCATGGTCATAGCACGATATTCTGCTTCTGAAGATGAATGAGACACAACATGTTGCTTTTTCGTCTTTAAGAGATCGGAGCCTAATTGAATAAACCATCCTGTCAGTGATCGTCGACTCGAAGGGCAGCTTGCCTAGTATGAATCATACCACCCTTAAATCTGAATATCCGAGTTAGATTGAAGAAGAATTCCTTGACCAGAATTGCCTTTAAGGTATCGAATAATTCTGAGAGTTGCATCCCAATGATCATTCAAAGGGGCATGCATGAATTATGATAAAATCTAAACAGAGTAAGAAAGCTTTGTTCATGTAAGTACGAGATAAATAAGTCGTCCCACCAAACATCGATATGTCGCAGGATCTTCATAGAGATCAATCATCGAGGTCATTAAGTGGTGCTTTTGATCCATAGAAAATGTAATTAGCTTAGCGCCAAGAAGTCCAGTTTCAGAAATAATATCCAATGCATATTTCCTTTGATATAGATATATACATGTTAGATTGCTTGCAACTTCAACTTCAATTGTATGCAACTTCAATCGAGTTAATTGAACCGTTTAATTGATTTAAAAAAACTGTACTCAATTTTGCTCGAAATCAATTAAATTAAGTAAATAAATTAAACTGAATAATTAACTTGATTTATTGTTAAAATTTGAGTTAGAATTAAGTAAAAATTCGGGTCAAAATTAAAAAAAATCGGGTTAAAATCGAGTCAAGTTTGTTAATTGTATCAAAATCGGATCAATCGAGTTAAATGGATCCTTTAATTGATTTCAAGTAAAAAACCGTACTCAATTTTACTCGAAATCAATTAAATAAAGTAAATCGATTAAATTAAATAATTAATTTGATTTATTATTAAAAATCGGGTTAAAATTAAGTAAAAAGGCTGGTCAAAATTAAGTAAAAATTCGGGTTAAAATCGAGTCAAATTTGAGTCAAATTTGGGTCAAAATAAAGTCAAAATTAGGTCAAAATCGGGTTGTTAAAGGATAATTAACGAATAAAAAACGGAGGGTTAAAATTAAGTAAAATTTGAGTCAAAATTAAGTACAAATTAAGGTTAAAATCGAGTCAAATTTGAGTCAAATTTGTTAAATGTATCAAAATCGGATTAATCGAGTTAATTGGACTGTCTAATTGATTTCAAGTAAAAAAACTATACTCAATTTTGCTCGAAATCAATTAAATCAAGTAAACTCATTCAACTGGATAATTAACTTGATTTATTGTTAAAATTGGGTTAAAATTAAGTAAAAATTCGGTTCAAAATTAAATACAAATTCGAGTTAAAATCGACTCAATTTTGTTAATTGTATCAAGCTTGGATCAATCGAGTTAATAGGACCATTTAATTGATTTCAAGTACAAAATTGTACTCAAATTTACTCAAAATCGATTAAATCAAGTAAATCAATTAAATTGAATAATTAACTTGATTTTTGTTAAAATTTGAGTTAAAATTAAATTAAAATTCAAATTAAGTACAAATTCGTGTTAAAATCAAGTCAAAATTGAGTCAATTTCAGGTCAAAATTTAGTCAAATCTAGATCAAAATTAAGTCAAAATTGAGTCAAATTTGGGTCAAAATTATGTCAAAATCGGGTCGATTAAAGGATAATTAATGAATAAATAACATAGGGTTAAAATTAAATAAAATTTGGGTCAAAATTAAGTACAAAATCGAGTCAAATTTGAGTCAAATTTGTTAAATGTATCAGAATCAAATTAATCGAGTTAATTGGACCTTTTAATTGATTTCAAGTAAAAAAACATACTCACTTTTGCTCAAAATCAATTAACTCAAGTAAATTGATTAAACTGGATAATTAACTTGATTTATTGTTAAAAATTCGGGTTAAAATTAAGTAAAACTTCGGGTCAAAATTAAATAGAAATTCAGGTTAAAATCGAGTCAAATTTGTTATTTGTATCAAAATCGGATCAAAACGAGTTAATCAGACCGTTTATTTGATTTCAAGTAAAAAATCGTTATCAATTTTACTTGAAATCAATTAAATCAAGTAAATCGATTAAATTGAATAATTAAATTGATTTAATGTTAAAATTTGAATTAAAATTAAGTAAAACTTCCGATCAAAATTAAGTACAAATTCGGGTTAAAATTAGGTCAAATTAGGTCAAACTGAGTCAAATCCGGGTCAAAATTGTGTAAAATTTGGGTCAAAATAAAGTCAAAATTGGGTCAAAATCGGGTGGGATTCGGGTCAAAATTAAGGCAAAATTGGGTTGGTTAACGTATAATTAACCAATAAATAAAATTCAGGTCAAAAGTAAGTAAAAATTCGGGTTAAATCGAGTCAAATTTGTTAATTGTATCAAAATCGGATTAATCGAGTTAATTGGACCATTTAATTGATTTCAAGTAAAAAATACTCAATGTTGCTCGAAATCAATGAAACTGGATAATTAACTTGATTTATTGTTAAAATTCGGGTCAAAATTAAATACAAATTCGAGTTAAAACCGAGTCAAATTTGTTAATTGTATCAAAATTGGATCAATCGAGTTAGTTGGACCGTTTAATTGATTAAAAAACTGTATATAATTTTACTCGAAATCAATTAAATCAAGTAAATCGATTAAATTGAATAATTAAGTTGATTTAATATTAAAATTAAGTAAAATTTTGGATCAAAATCAAGTACAAATTCAAGTTAAAACGAGTCAAAATTAGGTCAAAATTGAGACCAATTTTAGTCAACTTTGAGTTAAATTCCAGTCAAAATAAAGTCAAATTGGGTCAAAATCGAGTCGATTAACGGATAATTAACGAATAAATAACATAAGGGTTTTAGGCAGATTTTTTTATAGTCGAGGAGGGAATGAGATGAAAACTAAAAATCAAAAGGACAAACGGTTGATAATCAAAATTTATGGGGAAATAAGACTAAATCAGTATTTTCGAGAGGGGAAATAAATTGTTTTTCTTTATATATAGATCTATATGATTTAAAATTATCAATGTTTATAATTTCCATAGTGTTAAATGTTGTCTTTTAGAAATATGTTTGAAATACTTACATTATTTCTTAATATATATGTTACATTATCCCTTATATTTACTTTTAAATTTATTTTAAAAAATTATGTTAATTGTTGCATGGTTGTTCTCCGCTAATTTCTGGTGCATTATCTCTCTTCGAGTCCAACCTTTTTTCTTCCATAGAAACACCATACAAATCAGATTTCACACTTTTTTCAGGAATTCGGTTCATTTTGTTCTATTAGTTATTTTTTTCATTTTTGTAAATTTTTTAAAAGTATCTATAAGAATTTTGAGAATCATATCTTATTTTAAGACATTCTAAATTAAAATCATGAATCCGTACGTTAAATATGAATTTGAATCTAAATAATCATACTTTTATTATATCGACTTCAAAATTTATGTCTTAATCGATATAAAACAACTTATCACAACATCAAGTTTCATCTTGTTATTGAAATCTTCGTCTTTATTGAATTCATATGGATGTTTGGTGTTTAATGCAGGAACGATTTATCTTTAACATGAAAATTTGACATCATAAATTTAGAAAATATGATGAAGATGGGGAAATTTAAAAAAAAAAAGCACCCATGTTTGTTTTTCTTGTTTACGATGATTGAGTGAATATTCTTGTACTATATCCTCACTTTAGTGTCATGCTTATTGCATTATTTCCATATACTTGTAATGGATGTGACAACACCAACATCCGAATTAATGTCTCGATTTGGTGCATGGTTTGTTTTAGCTATAACATGGTTTTTGTCTCTCATTGATTAGTACTTATTAGGATTGAACCTCATAAATAAATAAATAGAATTTGTTTGTAGGCAAAATTGGACCATTGCTTAGGCTTTGTAGATTCATGCTCTCCTCCAACATCAGAGTAACATGTATTATTCATAATATAATGGATCTAATCGTTTTTTTCTTTTTGTCTAAGGATAATTTTGTTGGATTTCAGAAGAGAAAGAAGTATGTTCCCTCTTTTTTGTGTTTTTTTTTTGTTATTATTCTTTTATTTCACAAAAACATGTGATTTATTTTATGTTATGTTATTTTATTTCACAATGGCTTAGGCTCAACACTTGTAGTATTCCTTTCACAATATTAGGATGAAGTTTGAACATTTTTTTTTTAAATTGACATATTCCTTTCTTAGATAATTGTTGTAATATTTAAGCATTGTAAACATATTTAAAATAATAATGTTATCTTAGGATGAAAAAGAATTATTAAACTAAATTTTACAACCAATTAATGTTTGGTATATGACAACAGTTCATAAATCCATAACTATCTTAAAAAAAACCTCAAAATCCGTTCAACAGTTCATAAACCCATCAAAACTATCTTAAAAAAACTTCAAAATCCATTCAACAGTTCATAAACAGTTCAACAATCTTATCTGTTAAACTCCGTTGATCTTTTTTCAACAGATTTCGGTTATTAAAACATCGTTGAAAATTACAACTGGTGGATTTTTTTAACAATCGATTACCAACTACCATTAATCCGTTGAAATCTGTTGGAAATGATTAATTTGAACATAAAAAAATACCATTTCCAACATATTTAATCGTTGGTACGTAGTGAAACTTTGATGAAGATCGCGACATTTACGATTTGTTTTTCTTATTTATGATGTTTGAGTGAGTGTTCTTGTATTATAACCTTACTTATGTGTCATGGGTTGTGGCATTGTTTTCACATACTTGACTTGTCCTATGTAGTGGATGTGGGAATACCAACATCTCATTGTTTCAATTTGATGCATGGTTTGTTATTGTATGCCATCATGAAAAGAAATAGGAAAGAGTACTTTAAGTTTGCAGTTATATAATTTTTTCAATTCCAGCTTTACTTAATTGTTGTCTTTCACCGATTGATACCTATCTCATACTACATTTGAATTGAACCTCCTAAATAAATAGAATTCGAACCTAACCTATTTAAAATAATAATGTTACCTTAGGATGAAAAAAAATTATTAAAATAAATTTTACAACCAGTTAAGTCTTGGTATGTGACAACAGTTCATAAACCCATCAAAATTATCTTAAAAAAAAGGTCGAAAATGAAAACATCTGAGTTTTTCACATTCAAATTATAGAGCCTCTTAAAATAAGATCTTCATTCTCTCAGATTATATCGAAAATGGTTGTTTTTTTCCAAAAGAAACGCACAAGGAAGATGATCCAAACTTGATCATCCAAGGAATGATCGATCATATTATCGTTGAAACGGATAATAATTCTATGGATCTTTGATGTATACCAAAGATTTTGATGCTTACTTTTCTTTTTTTCTGTACATAAAGTGATTTAATTTGTTCATAGCCTTTACTCACTCCCCGCAAATAGCGACTCTGGTGACAAGTCTTATTCCTCTCACCCACATCTCGGCCGCGGCTTGACCTCCTCGGCAGACAAAATGGAACTCCTTATTCTCTGTGGTCACCACTCTGAACAGTCCCGTCTCGTCCCCTATCCCTTATATTTACTTTTAACCGCTGACTTCCCCCGACCTCCACTTCTTTACACACCACGTTGCGTTTCCGCGCCTTGCCCCAACTCAATACTCCTTTTGATTCCACCATTCTCAGTTCCTTTCTATGTGCCTTACCCTTCCCTCCCTTTGTATGCTTCATCACTTCCTCTCCCTTCGTCACACGCCTCCTCGCCATCTCGTCTTTCATCACTCTCTCCGCTTCGCCTTTCGCGAGAGACATCGGCGTCTCGCCTCTCTTGTTTGCTACGTTACACTCTGCGCCACCCGCTATGAGAAATTCACACAGGTCACCATACCCTCCCTTGGCCGCCAACATTAATGGAGTGTACCCTTCACTGTCCGGGACGTTGACCTCATACCCTTTACCCGTTAATAGCTTAGCTGCGTTCATATCTCCTCTACGTGCTGCACAATGTAATGCGTAAAACCCGCCTGCAACATTCCCGTTATCTTTCTCAATTGCGCATTCAAGCATCACTTTCTCTATCGAGTCTCGGAAACCATTCCGTTCGGATAAAGAAACCACTGTATCCCCTGATTTGTTCAACAGCTTTACATCTGCGCCTGCGTAGACTAACACTCTGAAAGCTTCAACGTGACCTTTCATGGCTGTAAACATCGCTGCTGTGAATCCGTCTTCGTCTTGATAGTCTACTACCGTTCCTTCCGCCTTTACTAGAGATTTCAGCGCCTCGGTATCTCCAAGTTGAGCTACAAACAACAAAGGTGAAAAACATGAACTGTTGCTTGAATGAAGGATCACTCCTGATCGGATTACGTCCAGAACAACTTGCTCGAATCCAAGAGACCACTTGATTGATCCAGCAATTGAAGCCGCGGAGTGACCTGACTTGTTCACTAAGCCAAAATCAGCACCTGCCATGGCTAGAACCTTGACACATTCCCCGTGTTTGTTTCTCGTGGAGATCATCAAGGCCGTATCCCCAGCTTCGGTCCGTGAGTTTATATCGCATCCATTGCTGACTAAAACCTGTAAAATCTCAGGTGAACTGTACAGCGCTGCAATGTGAATCGCACGGAGTCCGGCGTTTCTCAGGGTTTTGACAGGAGTTTCTGGATTGACGCCACATTCGAGGAGGACTCTGACGGCCCCTGCATTTCCACAGATAACGGCGTGGTGGAGCAGCGTTCGGCCGCAGTGGGGAGCATTTGACGAATGGCGTTTCAAGAGTGAGTGCAAAATGGAGCCACTGGTTTCGAAATACTCTACGGCACACCACGTAAGAGGGTAAGGCTCGGCCAGTCCAGCCCCAACCCGAAATTCTTCTCCCGTGTTAGTGTCCCATGCCCAGGCTCCAAGCCTCGCCATTATGTCTGTCTTCGCACCCGCCTGTAAAGATCATTACAAGACAGCCTGTAAAGATTCTCTGTGATCGGAGGACATTTCCAACATTCATTTCTTAATAACTATCAATCTAGTCAAGATTGGGAGACCAAACTGCTTCTTTGATCTGAAGGAAATGAAATAAACACCTGTAACAGCAGACGAACAGCCGAGACCTGTCTGTTGACAATGGCAGCCACAAGCGCCGTACAGTCCACATTTGTGTAAAGAGAAGGCTTTGACGATTGGAGCAGAAGCCTGTCAGTAGCATTCGCATTTACGCCACACTGCATTAAGTAGGATCATCATTGTTTTGTATAAGGTGGAATTCACAAAGTCTACCAAAAGGGTCAGAATTGCAACACAAGTAATCGAGGTCATACTTTGAGTAAGGTCCCCACAACGTCCACGAAGCCTCTGCAACAGGCTGTGGCAAGAGCGTGCACAGCAACCTGAGGCCGAATAAGATCGGTTCCCATCAGCAATTCAGCAAATCTTGCCCTATCGTGACGGCTTGCTTCGATGAGAGATTCCTCACAAGCGGGCTGAGAGGCACCAGCTTTGAGTAGGATCTCAAGTACCTCTAAATAGCCTTCCCTTACAGCTACAGTTGATGCAAAACCCCTGAACAGCTTCTGGTTAACATCAGCTCCAATACTCTGTGATTTGTTGTATTAAACTAAAAGATCAGCTCATTGTAGAGATTCTCAAGTATTATTTTATTCACAACTGCTCAGAATCCCATGTGGGTCTAAACAAGAGCCAGAACAAGACAAAAACAAAACTGACTATGATAGTAAGTTCTACAATAACTCAAGTGAATAATTGAGTTGATCTACATGAGGGAACAACACAGATGCAGAGGGGCATGGCTTTTCCGCAGAGCATCTGAATGTGAGAATATAGTATTCAAGTAATTCAGATGCAGAGAGAGTGACAATACGATATGGTGGACCTCAGGTTATGTTTCTACTTGAACATGGTGAAAATAAACAGTTCTTGTCGTACTAAGCATCACTCGGTTTCTTTCCAGGAACAGAGAATCAAATCAAATCAAATCGATCAATTATGACCACAAACGAAACACGGATATTTATTTATATATTTTGTCTCACAATCAAGCACCCATTTTCCAGATTTATTTAGGGATCTATGTGCAAATCTAGTATTCAGGTAGTAGATCAATCAGAGTCGTACTTTGGATCAGGAGATACAATCGAAGTCTGTAAAAAAGCAAACATATTTAGCAAATCTTTAGAGAGATACATAACTTTGATTAATGGAAATGGTGGTAGCCGCCAATGGCTTTAGTGAAACAAATCTGATTATGCAATCCGAAGCACTTTTTTGTAGCAGAAAATACAATTTATGAAATCAATATAATTTTGATATTCGTTATGAGTATTATAATTTGATGTCTCGAACAATTTTTTCATAAAAAAAAATATTGAAAGAGAGAAGACGTTGCAAAAAAATCGCTTCTGGTAATTGTAACAAAGCAACATCCGAAATTTGAATTTTGAAAACAGAAAAAGAAGAAGAGAAGAAGGAAAAAATGCCTTTAATTTAAGGGACAAAAAGCGCAAAAACAAAAGGAAGAGGAAATCATGAGGAAAACGATTCTCCATTGATTGCGACCTCCATTAATGAGGGCAATAGAGAGCTTTTAAGTCACCCCATGCGAGCTTTGTCTGATTGACTACAATATAATTTTTTAAATTTTTTTGCATATTTCTGGAAATTAACGCCGAATGGGATTATATTGTTTTAATGTCAGATACGAACTCAGATGGAGCAATCAGATTCAAACAGTCAGTGATGGGAGAGTGAGGATGAACAATTTACCAGCAATTTCTTCACCAGAGGTACGTTTCCGGCATTCACGGCGAGGAACAACGCCGTTACATCAGTTTTGAACTCCTCGTACTCTACTCGAATTTCGGTGGCCGATTCATCACGAAGCACAACCTCGCTCTTCCTGGTTTTCAAGCTGACGACACCGACGAAATTCACGTCGACGAGTGGATCAGCGACGCAAACCGATGCGGTTTTCAAATCTCCGTCAACGAGAGCATCCAGGAGGCGCTGAGACACCGCGACCTCGTAGTCAACCGGAACAACTTGTCTGCCGGAGAAAACCGTCATCGTCGGAATTGGATATCCTCGGCGGACGTCACAGCTTCGGCAGCACGAAAGAGTATTGGGTATAATAATAAGCTGAGGGAATAGGGCGTATCTCTCTATTGAGAGAGAGAGAGAGAGAGAGAGAGAGAGAGAGAGAGAGACTTAAAAAGAAAATGAGAAAGAGAGAAGATTTATAAAAACGGATTCGACAGAGTAAAAACATAATTAATATAGGTAGCATGGTTTTAAAAAAATGCTACTTTCTTTTATTTTATAAGAAACAAAAGAGTTATTTTTATATACAGTGGTTAAAGACGAGTATGTGCTGATTTAGTAAAGAAGAGGATCTTCTGCTCTCTCTCTTAATTTTAACGTTTTATTTTATATGTATACCGAATATATATATATATAATGAAAAATTTTCTACATTAGATAGATAATAAATTTTGGATTCATATATATTATTTTGATTTAGTTTTTAGAATTAGTTAGACTCTATTTGATAATATACATTTTTATATTATTATATGTGTTGTTATATTCAATAAATATTTAAATTTATTATTTATAAAATTTGTATATCCGAATTTTAAATTGATTAAAGACAAAAAAAATCAATGAAATAAAATTGATAATTACCAAATATAATCGACAATAAAAATTTAAAATTATATAAAAACACAAAATATTAGATATATATATATATATAAATCAAATTTTTGTAATGAATGATGAAATATACGTTTCAGTTGTAACCTTTAAATTTTCTATTGTAAATCTTCAACAGCACGTAATAAAATAAAAACATATTTAATTAAAAGTATATTTAAAAAAATACAAAAACAATCTAAAACCCAATACCGACTAATACAAAAATATCTTTTGTGCCTAACACATTTTTAATGTATATTCATGTTGATCATCATCGTTACCTTTTTCTTCTTTTTTATTTCAAATATATTTCGTAGTAAGGGAAAGAAGTGAGAGGATTTGATAAAAGCGAACGGACGAGACGATGGAGAGGCGAATGACACAGAGGCGAGCGATGGATGTGTAAAGGTTGTCTAATAAAATGTTTAGAGATTATAAACGTAATCGACTCTCAAGTATTACGGATATCACGTCTACGATTGGATGACGAGGCAACAACGGGTTCTCCGCTCGTTTCTGTGGGAAAAAATCCGCACGAATCTGATTTTTTGAGTCCATAGTGTACGAGACAAACGTATACATTTCGATCAGGGACGGTTAAATAGATATAATACATTTAAGTCACGTAAAAATTTAGAGTTTACAATTTTATTGTTTGCAATTAATTTAAAGAAATAATTTTTTGATATTTATTTATCTATTTAATAAATTATCTAATTAATATTTTCGGATATGAATAATTTAAACAATTGACATTGATATGTATTTATATTTATATATGATGAAAATCTGATTTTTATTATATGTATTCATATTTCATCATTTAAATATTTAAATTTTTTATTCAATTATAAATCGAATAAAGATCGAATATAAATACTCCAAATGTTTTGCTCATTTATAAAATTTTATAATCATAAATTAAAAAGTGATGGTAATGATTTAAAAAATAAAGGAGGCAATGAATTTGAAAAAGAGAGAGGAATTCGGGAGGGGGGATGAGGTCAGGATCATGCCGTACGGATTCATGAAGTTGACTCACCACAGTTAAACTTTATGGTTCTCTTTCTCTTACTCTTCTCTTTCTTTAAATTGAGAAATACAAATTTACATGATGCGATGCGATGCGATTAGAAAATATATTATTTCGACCCACCAAAAAATCTATCGGACCCAATCACCTAATGCCTCTCCCATGAAACAGTGTTTTATATATATAAATATATATACATACATATATTTCTTCAATTAAATAATTACCACTACCAACAACTACCAGGCAACATCATTATACTTTTGGCGCCTTCATAATCCAAAATAATTATTGAATTATCAATTCATTATACTACTCAATCAACTAATGAGTTCATGAGTTAACAATATATATATATATATATATATATATATTGATATACATAATATATGATATATCATGTTATAAATATATTTATATATGATATATATGTATGATATATGTAATGAAGAAAAAGAAAATAAAATATAGGAGATTTACCAAAAATTTGAATATGAGAGAATGAAAAGATTTTTTTCGAATTTGTAAGTTGTGTATAGAAATGAATGGTTACATTGTCTATTTATAGGAAAATTTGTGTATTGAAATGAATGGTTTCATTGCATATTTATAAGAAAATAATTATGGTTATTCAATTTTATAAAATAAATTCAATACGATCTTTCATAAAAGTTTTAGACATTCACAATATTATATAACTATAAATTTTTATAATTATAATACTCCTCTTTGAATATTTATCGACTGTCTCGTTAAAAACCTTATAATGGAAACCCATTGTGAGAAAAACCCTGATGAGGAAAAAAGAGTGCAACCATAAAAACTCCTCCTCAATTTGTCAACCATTTTTTTGTTCATAAGCTTTGAAGGTGATGCATCTTAATGTTATAAATGTGTTTTCTCAATGCTGAAGTAAGGAACACCTTTGTGAATAGTTCAGTTACATATTTGTTTGATCTAATGTAACGAACATAAACTTCTTTCTTCTTTTCAAGCTCTTGGGTATATGAGAAAAATTTTGGAAGGATATGTTTCGTTCTATCGCTTTTGATGTAGCGTTCTTTTGTTTGGACGACACATGCTGCATTATCTTCATATAATATTGTTGGATCGATGTTAACCGATGGTCTACATGTTTCTTTGTATATGTTGGGTTATAGCCCTGATTCACACATATTCTTTAGTTGCTTCGTGTAGTGCAATGATTTCAACATGATTTTAAGATGCTACAACTAATGTTTGCTTCTGAGAGCGCCATGATATCGTCGTACCTCCTATTGTGAAAATATATCCAGTTTGTGATCTGACTTTATGAGGATCTGATACATAGCATGCATCTACAAAACCGATCAACTCATGTTTGGAATCTCTAGGATAAAATAATCTTAAAATCAATTATCTTTTGTAAATATCAAAAGATATGTTTAATCTCTATCCAATGACGACGTGTAGAGAAAGAACTGTATCGTGACAAGAGATTAATAGCAAATGGTATATCAGGATGAGTGCAATTTGCTAGATACAAGAGAGCCCCTATTGCACTCATATATAGTACTTCTGGTCTAAGTATATTTTCATTTTTTTCACAAGGATGAAATGGATCCTTTTCAACATTTAAAGATCTACATACCATCAGAGTGCTTAATGGATTTTCTCTATCCATGTTAAGGTGTTTTAATACTCTCTTTGCATAATTTGATTGATGTACGAATATAGCATTCTTTAGATGCTCTATCTGTAAACCGAGACAAAACTTTTTTTGTCCAAGGTCTTTCATTTCAAATTTCTCTTTCAGATAATTTTGATATTTAATATCAATTGAGGTCCTAATTATATTCTAATCATCAACATAAATAGTTATAATCATAAATCCAGTTATTGTTTTCTGAATAAATACACAAGAACAAATAAAGTTATTCACAAATCTCTTTTTAATAGATATTTACTTAGACGATTGTACCACATACGTCCAGATTGTTTCAACCCATATAAACATCTTTACAATTTGATTGCACACATCTTTTAGGTTTTGAGTTTGATGTTTCCGGTATTCTTAATCCTTGATGGATTTTCATGTGTATATCATTACCCAAAGATCTATACATATATGTCACAACCACGTCCATAAGGTATATATCTAAATTTTTGGATAAACTCATCAAGTATCTAAATGTGATTGCATCCATAACAGGGGAATACGTTTTCTCATAATCAATTCTACGTCTCTAGAAAAACCCTTATGCGACAAGACATGTCCTCTATCTTGTGACTTCATTATTTTCATTTATCTTTCGCATGGAAACTCATTTCCATCCAACAGGTTTAACACCATTAGGAGTTTGAATGATGAATCCAAATAATTTTATTTTATTCAATGAGTCTAATTCTATTTGCATAGTTTCTTTATATTTTATCCAATCATGTCTCTTTTGACATTCTGACACTGACATTGGTTTTGGATCTTCATTATCAAATCAATTTCCATTGATATAAAGAACGAGAATATTCCGTCATTGTCATTTATTTCATCTCTTCTTATGATCTTTTCATCATAGTTATAGTTAATGGAAATCTCATATTCTCTGTATGCTCATGATTATTTTCATCAATTTCATTTTGAAGATCATCTTCCTCGTTTGTTTATTTTGGAACATTCTCTATAATCTGAGAACTAATATCTTTTCAAACTTCTTTCTTTTTTCGAAGATTTTTATCTCTAGAACCAAGCGGTCTTCCATGCTTTAACCGTGTTGTACACTCTTTTGAAATTTTTCACCCTTATGACCTTTTGGTATTTCTATACGAGAATATGCATTTGCAGTCGGTATATAAGATTTTGTAACCCATGTTGCATCATCGATCTTCTGCTTTTCCAAATTGCATTGTTTTGTAGGAGGATCAAGAACAATGATTGTGTTTTCCATGTTAAATCTTGTGAGACTTGTTTTATTCATCCTTCTAATGTTGGGAATTAAATCTCATTAAAATGACAATCAGCAAAATGAGTTGTGAACATATCACCCGTTTGTGGTTCAAAATATCTAATGATGTATGGTGAATTATATCAAACATAAATCCATAATCTTCATTGTGGGCCCATTTTTGTCCGTTGTGGAGTAGCAATCGGAGCATATACTACACAACTAAATAATCGAAGATGAGATATATTTGGTTTCTAACCATTTGCTAATTACAATGGAGAATATTTATGATAAACACTTGGCTTTATTTGAATTATTGCTGCAACATGTAAAATGACATGTCCCTAAGCAAAAATTGAGAGTTTTGATCTCTTTAGTAATGTTCAAGCAATGAGTTGGAGACGTTTAATCGACGATTTAGCCATACCATTTTGTGTATGAACATGTGGTACGAGATATTCAATCTCAATGCCAATCGATGTACAATAATCATTGAAAGCTTGGGAAGTGAATTCACCAGCGTTTTCAAGCCTCACTTTTTAATTGGGTAATAGGGGAATTGAGCTCGTAATTTTATTATTTGAGCAAGAAACCTCATAAATGAAACATTGCGGATTGATAACAGACAAACGTGTGATCATATGCTTGAAGCATCGATTAGTATCATAAAGTATTGAAATGGTCCACTTGATACACATATATCCCCACGTATTTGTTCTGAAAACTATGGTGATTAATGCCAGACTTTGACCGAAGATGGTCTTATTATCAATTTTACTTTAGAACAAGCAGTACATATGATCTAATGAGATTGAATTATCTTCTCATTTTTTAATAGATGACCACTGGAGTTTTCAATGATTCTCCGCATCATTATTGAACTAGGGTGACCCAGTCGATCATACCAAATCTTAAACACATCTTTATACTTTTGGTTGAAGGTGTCATATGATTCAACCACTCTTATCTTTGTGAAATATAATCCGAGGATAAAGTTGATAATTTTTTTCAGAATAATGTTTCTTTCTAAAAACTATTGTCATGATATAAAGATATTCACGATTTTCATCATTCATTGTTTCAACATGATATCCATTTTGACAAATATCTTTGAAACTTAATAAGTTTTTTTTGGGATTGTAGAGAAAATAACGCATCGTGTATAATAATTTGTCCCTCCAGACATTATAAAATTTACTTCTCCACATCCCTCAATCATTCTTGCATTTTCAGATATCATATTGACACTATATTTATGTATTTTCAACTTGGAGAAATACTTTTTATATTGTATGTTTGTAGCACAATCCGCTAAATATATCTCTCTATCATTGAGATTTGATTATAATATATTTGATGTTACATTTATCCGATAAAGATATTAATGAATCTGAGAAAATTAAAAATAAAATTGCATATAACAGTTTAGCAAAACAATATTACAAAAATATTCTAATAAAACTTCATGTCAATATATTTTTCACAATTTATCATTTTTAAGTTTGTTAATAGAATCTATGATGTTCATTCGTTTCACATAATGATGCAAACCTAGTGGCACGAGCATGATGATTTTTAATTAGTAGCTCACTTTATTATTATGCAACACAGATACTTTATAATAATCCGCGATGGGTTTTGAAAACATTTGCTCGATATTATGACATTATCATCATGGAATATCGATAATATATTCTCCAATTTATCATAATCACTTATAACTCCATTTTGGAGAATATTTCGAACATTGCATAATGATATTCGTCCAAAGATTTATAATTTTGGAATCTTATATTTAGCCAATGACTATTTGCCTCTTGGAGAATCACATATTTTTTTGATCAAATTTCTTTTGTAAGATATTCATCTTTTAGATCATAGACAATATTTGCGTAGAAAGATCAAGGCTTTTATTTACCTCTTTGGAGGAATTATTATCTTTATCATTTATGCCAATGAATTTTTTTCCCTTTATGATATATATTTTAGCATCAGATGTCCATGTCATGTACATTTACCCTGATGAATCAAGTGTCATGATATGTGATTCAACAAATTCGACATGATAATTATATCTAAAAGAAATTCAAATTATTCATTATCATAATAATTTTTTGAATATGATATTAAATAAATAAATAAATTAAAAAATAAAAAAATAAATTAGAAGATAATATTAAATAACATAACTAAAATAATTAGGTAGCTAAGCCTCCTTTATAAAAATAAACAAAAAGATAAATATAAAGCTATTAAAGTATTATCTAGTAGTCGATCATTAATTATATAATATAATATATGTACTTTATGTTAGTTATTAAATCTATAATGTTTGATCTTTAATCCATGACATCTGAATTTCAGTCCAAAATGTCTAATATTCCTCCACGATATTCAGTATATGTTGTCTGGTATTCAGTCCATGATATTCAATCCATTATATACAATATTCAGTCCATGATGTACATATATATATATATATTTAAATCGAGTCCAAATTGAAAATTAAAATTGATTGAAAATAAAAAAAATTTAAAGTCGTTTTTTGATTATTTTTTAAACGGCTTAAAAACATTTTACTATTTAACATCATAAAATTTTTACGACATATTTTTTTAACTTCGTAAAAAATTTTTACGGTGTAATTTTTTTAATGACGTAAAAGAATTTATGGTATATTTTTTTAACAGCGTGAATTTTTTTACGGTGTATCGAGTTTTAATGTTTAGTTTGTTAAAACGACCGTGTTGATAATTTGTTAAAAAAATTAATAACTAATATCGTAAATATATATGGATATATAGATATATGTATTTATAAATATGTTTGTATATATAAGATATATATATATATATATATTATATTATAAATATATTTATATATGATGTATGATATATGTAATGAAGAAAAATATAAAAAATTTAATTAAAAAGTAAAAAAATTTTGGAGTTTGTAATTTGTGTAATGAAATTAATGATTATATTGACTATTTAGTTCGAATGACAGACTATGGTGACGCAAGTCTATCGTTGTCGTGTGTCACTATATGATTCTCGATGTAAAAAATAATAAATCTGATATAAAATTTTATAAAAAATTTAGACATTAACAATCTTATATAATTATAAATTTTTATAATATATATTATTTTTTTATATGCATTTTGTTCCTCAACTGTTTATCGTTTAACGAACTGTCTTTAAACTATATTAATTTCAGTCGGGCCTTTTATCCGAAGCCTTAAATGATGGCCACTAGGCCCACTAGAGGCCCATTAGTAAGCTACAGAGCCGGGATTCGAACGGCGCCATAATCTGTCGTTTTGATTGCCTCTGTGTTGTTACTTTCCGACTTGGTCAGTCAGAGAGCGTCTCTCTGGATTGATTGCCTTACCCTTGCGGACAGCAATGGCTTCTACTACAGAAGCGCAGGATAGAACAAGTAAGTAGAACCCTAGTTTCTTCCATTGTTTTATGAGTAAACTCACATTTGGAAGATCTGTTTCTTCCTCTCCTTTCTTATTTGCTTTCTCTGTGTGGTGATGCATTTGAAGCTGGTTCGAGCAGAAGAGTTGCGGTTGTAGGTGCCGGTGTGAGGTCAACTTGATAATGCCTCCTCGATTACTTTTCGCATCTCCCGATTTTACAGTTTTTAGATTTTGTGGCTATTTCGTTTGTTTTTCGATTCAATTTCATGTCAAAAGAGATGGGGGACCTGACAGATATGGTGTTTGTTGACTGTATCGATGTTCTGAAGTGGCCTTGCGGCGGCTTACAAATTGAAATCACGGGGTTTAAATGTGACTGTGTTGGAAGCTGAGGGACGGGTGGGTGGAAAATTGAGAAGCGTTTCGCTTAATGGCTTGACTTGGGATGAAGGAGCAAACACTATGGTAAGTAGAGAGCACTTGTGAACCATTACACTCATCCCTTCCATTTTGTTCACTCGGGGAGCCTTTTGTATTGACTAGACTGAGGCTGAGACAGAAGTTAGCATTCTGCTTGATGATCTTGGCCTCCGCGACAAGCAACAATTTGTAAGGGACTGCGTTCTAAGTCATGGCTCTTGTTTCATGTTTCTTGTTTCCTAATTAATTCGAGGGTTGCCTATTATTTCAGCCAAATTCGCAGAAAAAACGGTATATTGTGAGAAATGGGTCACCCGTGATGGTGCGTCCTGCTCGTTCCCATGTTCCCACTGATGTTTGTTTCTCAATCTTTCAATGTGTTTTTGTCTTGTTCATTATGGTTATGTGCTCCCTGTTTTTTGGACAGATACCCACCAATCCTATAGCATTGATCACCAGCAGTATACTTTCTACCCAATCTAAGGTAGATATCTCAGAGTATATGTAGACTGTATTGACTAAACTGAAGAGGATTTGTCTTAATGGTTGCATCATATCTATTACCGGAAATGATAGGATTTTCTTTCTACCGAAGTTATTTGTGACCCTAAAAAGTAGTAGTTTGCACTTGCAGCTTCAGATCATATTGGAGCCATTCTTATGGAAGAAAGAGGCCTCAAAGGTGTCTGATGTATCTGGAGCTGAAAGGTGAATACAGATCTTTCATCCTGATCATCCCCAACTTTTGAAATCTCTCGTGAACTCGATTTGAGATTTGGTTGCCATTTGTTCTACTGCAGTGTCAGCAGGTTCTTTGAACGCCATTTTGGAAAAGAGGTTTGTTTGTGACTAATCTTAGGTTTAGCATGTGACATTATAATTGATCGTTTTGTTTGTCAACCCTCAGTCAAAGCTTTCTCTTCCCTTTTTTCATCCTTTTATGTATCATGTGTAAGGTTGTGGATTATCTCATCGATCCTTTTGTTGCTGGAACAAGTGCTGCAGATCCCGAAGCCCTTTCAGTGAGTAACTCTAAGTTAACAGGCAATGTCCTCGTTGTTTAAGTTTGTTATTTGTGTTTCTCCTGCAATTCCTTATTTATATTTGTTCTCCTGAAATTGTCGAGCAGATGAAGCACTCTTTTCCAGATCTTTGGAATCTAGAAAAAAGGTATTTTTTACGGTACTTAGAATATTTCGTTGGCAAGTTCTCTAATTGATTTTTATGTTCTGGTTAGAGTTTGCTATCAGATTCAGACTTGGTCGTTTTGTTTTGCATGTAACTCTACCTTCTTGCCCTTTATGTGAAATGAAACGAAACAATTAGTTCGACTTCTCTTTACAGAGTCATCAATACAAAAAAAATTATCTTTTCTTTCATTGGCTTGAGTCGGAGACCTGGTTCTGTACATTTTTATGGTGTTTGATGGTTATAATTACTCTGTTTTAGTTCTGTTATTTGCTAAGCTAATGAGTTTTTTTTTATTTGGTTCCCATCCAAACTCTTACTTGCATCTTTCTCAGTTTTGGTTCTGTTATACTCGGAGCAATCAGATCAAAGTTTACTGCTAAAGGTAGTAAAAGTGGAGACACAACGAAATCTCCTGCCAAAAAGAAACCACAGCGTGGGTCATTTTCCTTTAAGGGAGGAATGCAGGTAATTGCTATTCAACCAGAGCCCAACTTTGATCATGCAATGGAAATTTTTGTTCTACTCTACTCGTATTCTTCTGTACTTGTATCTTTCTTTCTGATGGATTGATTATGTATTTTTCTGCTTCTGGTATATTGTAGACTCTTACTGATGCATTATCCAGAGATCTCTCGCAAGATGAGCTTAAACTAGACACCAAGGTTCTCTCTCTATCTTACAGTCCAGACGGAATGTCGGGAAAGGATAATTGGTCCCTGTTTTGCGATTCTCTTTATGAAGAGCAGACCCAAAACCTCCATTATGATGCTGTAATCATGACGGTTAGTATTGTTTCTGTGTGGCCAGAAGATGAAAAATATGCAACTTCTCATCTGACTAAAAGTTTATGTGCCATAGGCCCCTCTGTGTAATGTAAGAGATATGAAGCTAATGAAAGGAGGACAACCTTTTGAGCTGAACTTTCTCCCCGAGGTAAGAATGTGTTGGATCTGACCCACCATTTGGAACATCTGCTTTCAATTGAAGGAGTATCTGGATTCATTATTGTTGAGGCTATTATATGTCTCCATTTACGTATATCCGCACTTTTCCTTCTATAGTTATTATAGAAGGTTTGAGCAGATAGGGCACTAGTAGAAGTATTGGTTTTCATGTCAAATTGTATTTTAGGAGCAAGGAGAATGACTAAGAAGAGGATGACGTACCTCTCAAATAGTAGCCCATTGTTATATAATGTTTGGGGGAAAGTCCATAAGAGTCTAGTCCTAAAAAATTTCTAATCCGATTTTTTTTAGATTCGTTAATCTGTCATCAAGAAGATTTGTCATGATCCATCTATATCAATATCACATGCTCTCTCATCACAAACTTGTGGCTGGTGTGATTCTTTTTATTTTTCTTGTTAATTTTTCAGGTGAATTACATGCCACTCTCGGTCATAATCACCACGTTTAGAAAGGAGAATGTGAAGAGGCCTCTTGAAGGTTTCGGGGTACTTGTTCCGTCAAAGGAACAAAAGCAGGGTCTCAAAACTCTAGGTACACCCAAAGCTGCAGTTCGGAAGAATTGTCTTTTCACTCTTCTTCTTCTTCTTCTTCTGCAATCACGAAATTCACTCTTCTTCCATACACAGGTACACTCTTTTCTTCGATGATGTTTCCAGATCGTTGCCCTAACGACCTTTGTCTATATACAACATTTATTGGTGGAAGCCGAAACAAGGAACTAGCCAAAGCTTCCACGTAAGGGATTTTTTCACCGTAAAAGTTTCAGAATGATCAAGGCAGAACCCACTGTCTATAATTTGGATTGTGGGTAGCTCATGGCTTTTAGCTATGCTCATAGGATTTCATTTATTACTGAAATTCTAGTGGTTGATCTTTGACTCAGTTTTCTCTAATAGAAAATGGCCAGAAGAAAGTAAAATAGAAGAGGGTTTTGTGGGCATTGGCTATTATTTTTTTATTGACAATACTTAATCAAGGACTTAATTCTTTTTAGATTGACTTAGTTTCCTTTTGGTGCTATCTTCATAGGGAGGAGCTGAAGCAATCTGTCATGACAGATCTTCAGCAACTGTTGGGGGTTGATGGTGAACCTACGTTTGTCAAGTATATGGATTTTAATATTCGAAGACATTATTTCATCTGATTCTATCTGAATAGGAACCAAAAAAAGATATATTTGCACTCATGAATTGGTATTCTTGCAGCCATTTTTACTGGAGCAAAGCATTCCCATTATATGATCGCAACTACGACTCAGTTATGGAAGCAATAGATAAGATGGAGAAGGATCTGCCCGGATTCTTTTACGCAGGTAACTTCAGTCAGAGATTTGATCGGTTAAAATAGAATTACCGTTACCAGAGCCTCTCTATATCTATGAAACTTTGTGACTCTTCCTGGTTCTGCTGCTACTTCACTAAAGTTAAAAAAAAAAATTAACAGGAAATCATCGAGGTGGGCTTTCTGTAGGCAAATCAATAGCGTCGGGGTGCAAAGCAGCCGATCTCGTGATCTCATACTTAGAGTCTCACTCAGATGGCGAGACAACAAAGAACCGTCAGTGAGGTATGTTCTTCTGTGTCATTTTTCTCGCCTCTTTTATCTCTTGAAATGTGAAAACTGCATCAATTGACCGACTTACTAAGTATAGTTGTTGTACGGTAGAATCTCGACCTTCTTAAATAAATAGTGTGTGTTTGGTCTTCCTCTTACTATAAATAGTGTGTGTTTGGTCTTCCTCTTACTATAAATAGTGTGTGTATTGTCTTGAATCCAAATCTTGCTTGTTAGTTTTATTCTCCATTTGCTTTGCTGCCCTAAAAGCAAGCATTGTTACATGGAAATAAGAGTTTGTTTAACCTTTCTTTCTTTTCCTTGCCTTTTTTTTAAACGTCGACGAGAATAAAGAAGATTTGATAAGTGAATCTTTCATTATTTTTTTTTTCTATCACTGTATTATGAGATTTGTTAGAGGCGGTGAGTTCGGATGTACAATTAATAAATGAATATTAAATAAATGTTGAATTGGAAAAATAACAACTAAAAATACCAGATTATATGGATGATTGAGGCATACGTTTGCAGTGTTCCAAGACATAAATTTTCGCTCTACTCTGTCTTGAGTATTCAACGATCGCAAGAGATTGATCTCTTGCCGAATCTATTTTATGAATTTCTCATAATTGTAAGTGTTTTTTAAGTGTATTTCCGAATTATCAGATGATCATTCATATATATAGCTCCGTGTGCAAGAGGCAATATTGCCTTCGGATGCAAGGTTTCAGAGAGGAGCATTCGGGAAAAAAAAAATCGGCCGGTTAGGCCAAGGCCCGATCTACTTCAACCAAGAGCTCCAAGGCTTAGGACCTATCTTTTGATATTTATATATATAGAGAGAGGGAGAACCAATAGCCTATTGCAATATATGTATGAACATTTATATAATGTTCATTTATTGTCTTCATGTATGATTTAGTTAATGCATGCGCAAAACTTGTGCCTACAATACCCCATATATTCCATTTAAATTTAAATATCTACATTTTTAATAGAAAATAAGATTTCATTCTAAAATTAAGTATGCATTGAAAGGTGTCTTTTTCACTTGAATCGTTCATGTGAATATTTATCGGATTTATTTTGTGAGTTAGTGAGCTACAATCTTGAACTACTCTGATTTCATAGTAAATTATATATATAAAAGTTCTTGCAAGAGGAGATTTATGGTGAAGCCATCTCATCAACCAATTTTTTATTTTAATTGGTTTTAGAATACAAAAAGTCATCTTATTCATCACCTTAAATCGGGTTAACTTCAAAATACACTCGTAGGGCTAAAACACTTCAAAAATACCTTTCCCGAAAAAGAAAAAAATTTTAACTTCAAAAATATCCTTATAAATGTTGATATTCCCAAAATACCCCTGCGACCTTACGACCCAGTGACCCAATTTGACCCTGCGACCCTTGTTCCTCTGTGACCCTTGTCCTTCTGCGACCTTTGGACCCCTGCGATACTAATTTATTATTTACAAATTATTTAAAAATAATATGAATAAAATTTTCAAAATATAGCCCAAATCAAAATATGTTAGACCCGTGCGACCATTGCGACCCTTCCGACCATTTCGACCCTTTCGACTAGTCTTTTCAATGTCAGACTACTGCTTTTTCCAGGTTCTAGTTATACTTTTTATTTTACCAATGCCACATTGAAGACCTATATTAAAGGTTCTTTAATGTGGTCAATACATGCATCTTGGTCATTTTATTGTCTTTTGGAATTTTAGGAGTCCATTTATTTTTCGTTATAAATAGAGGAAGAAAAACCGTAAAGCTACAACAAGCACCAAATCATCTCTTGTTTTGAGTCTTTCATTCTCTCAAAAGGACGATTTTTAACATCTAACCCTAAATTCTCTGAAAAATCCTTGTTACCTTTGTGACCGTCAAGGTCACATGGTCGACCCAGAGCATCGTGCTGTCTATTTGTTACTCAATGTCTTGGTAATCGTCGGACTCAGTCTGTATGCAGATACACACAAGTACTTACAACTTGGATGGAGGACTTTGTAATGTATCTGCACTACATAAGGTCTTGGGAATCGGCGGACTCATACATCAAGCTGTATCTGCGTTACCTAAGGTCACGGTTGGAGGTCATTTGCTACCGTGGAACTCACCATACATGACTCAAAGCCCGAAATGTCAATGGAGCATTTCTTGCGGGGAAGGGCTCCGATGAGTCTTTAAACTTCGGCAAATTTGACCTTTTTTTCTTTCCTTTTTTTCTCGAACTTCTTTTTGCCTTTTTCTTCTTCTTCAACTTTTTTCTTTCATTTTTTTAGCCGTTGTGACCTTTGAGACATTATGTAACCTTATGTAACTCTTGTGACCTTTAACCTTTGAGACCTTAGTAATCAATATTTAAACGTTGAAAATGTCTTATTTTGCATCTATTGTTCGTAAGAATATGACCCAATATGACCTGTTATGCGACGCTCAATCGGATTAAATTATAATCAGGTTTAAACGGGTACGACTCATGCGACCACACATATGACCCATGGACGACTCATGCGACCAAACATTACCCATGGACGACTCATGCGACCAAACATTACCCATGGACGACTCATGCGACCAAACATTACCCATGGACGACTCATGCGACCAAACATGACCCATGGACGTCTCATGTGCCCAACATAATACCCTTGTACGACTCATGCGACCCAATATGATCACATATGACCCATGGACGACTCATGCGACCAAATATGACCCTTGGACCACATATGACCCATGGGCGACTCATGCGACCAAACATTACCCATGGACGTCTCATGCGACCACATAAGACCCTTGTACGACTCATGCGACCCTTTGTACAATAATAGTAAATCCACAAAAACATCGATACTAACAATAATACATTCTATTGAATAATAGTAAAAAAACCAACAAAAAACAAGCATGAATTTTGTTGTTCAAATGAAGTTCAACCAAATACAAAAACCAACCAAATACAACAGAATTCAATCTATGAAGATTATAAGGGCAAGCAGTAGACAAGGTACATCATCGAGAACGGTGTCCAGTTCGACTTTGAGGGTACAACCAACGTAAAAGCCATTATCTTGACAAAACTTTGTCAAACCCCTGGTGATGCTAGCGCCATTGCGTTTCACAGGCCTTAGATGTGCCTCCCAAACGTCTGTGTAATTGGTTATCAGATCAACCTTACTTCATCTACCGCAAAGACCATTCGACCTCGTAAACTGTATCGGAAGTGTCTGCGATAACCGAATAAATTTACAACAACGTCAAACTAATGCATATACGACCAGATTTGATGAATCGAATAAATCGATTTGAGCTCACTTACCACTGCATCTACGGCCAGATTTGAACGCGTGACTAGTACCATGAAAATCCTCTCTTCAGAAGAAGATGACCCTGACATCGAATCACCGTC
>CM071876.1:28199969-28238312 GCA_036759665.1 Gynandropsis gynandra | reverse complement strand
ACAAAATGATCAATTACGAATACATTATACTTCTACCGACCTAAGCAACCCATGCGACTCAACCGACCCGTGCGACTCTAACCGACCCGTGCGACCCATGCGACTCAAACGATCCTCAGACACTCCACGACACTCAACCGACCCACGCCCCTCAAACGACCATTGCGACCTAACCGACTCACTGACACTGACACTGACACTCACCCATTTCAAATCAATAAAACATTTTGTGACTCGAAAGCTTGCAAAACCCTAGAAATCGAACTACTTACACTTATTGACTCCATTGAAGATTGACTCGTGCTCTCTTCGCCAGTGATGCTGCTGATTCTAGTCATTTTCCTTCGCGCCAACTTCAAATCGATCCCTCTCAACTTATTTCTTTTTTGCTATAAACTTTTAAACAGGTTTCACGACGAAAAACTGTTCGGCTTTCTCGTTTTCGATAGTTTTTCGCGTCGAAAAACTGCCGAGCTTCCATTTTTCCACGTTCGAACATTAAGGGCAAGTTTGTCTTTTCTTCATTTTTTTCGGATTTAATAATTATTTTGGGGAAGGGTATTTTTGAAGTGGGTTAGCCCTATAAGGGTATTTCTGATATTCTGCCCCTTAAATCTCCATCCAAACATTCTTTACTAAATTTTTTATTATTTAAAATATCAATTTAAAATATTTTTACGTATGAGAAGTTCAACATGTAAAAAATTAAACAATTAAATGAGTAAAAATAAAAATTCCAATTTAAACGTTTTATCTCTAAAAAGTTCAACAAGCAAAAAGTTAAATAATTAGACGAGTAAAAAGAAAACATGTTTCGTCCCTTAGAAGTTCAACTGGATTCTTCTCATGTTCTCTTCATCTCTACAAGATGGAGCTCTCGCCGTCGTCGAATCGAACCTAATCTAAGATCAACCGTAACCAATAAATTCCACTACTCTGCAAATCGAAACCTCACACTCATGTCGATCTCCTCTTCAGATTCTATCGAACGACCATACGTGGATGATCATCTCGACACCATCGTTGTTGGCTTGAATCCCGAAACCATCGTTGTCGGCTTGAATCCAGGCACCATCCCTTTCGGTGAACCCATGTAAGTCCAAAATGCTTGACCATCAATTATATGAAAAAATGCTTCAATAAACCAATATGGTTATTTTTAGTCCTTAGGTATGGAAATAATGTGTTACTTTGCTTCACATGATCTCTATGATCTGAGGCGAGGATTGTTTCATCCTAAAATTGGAAATGAGCCTGATAGTGAAAGGTTATTGCATCTGAAAATCAATCAGTTCGATAGATAGCCCCATTCGGCCTTTTTGTTGTGCAACCTTACTGTAAGAGGTAAATTATTATATATATCTTTACAAGCTTAAAGAGATGAAAAAAAGGCTTCGCCTTTATTTCCATCCATTGAATCTTGTTGCTATTATGGTTTCTATGAAAATAAATGCATATAGTCATTTTCAAACATCTATGCATAACAAAATTACCGGTTAGCTATATTTTTTTGATGTCATGGTCTCAATCATTGAAGCCTTTTTATTTTGGTGATATGTTTTAGTGATTTTGTAAGGAAGAAAGTTTTTGGTTTGCTCTGTGTATCTTTACCTATGTTTTTATGTTCTAAAAAATGATTATCCTGTTCTTTTTCTTGGTCTAAACCCAACAGTTTCCTACGTATTCATCGTACACTTGAGATGTTTCAAGGTATGTAACGTAAGAGTTGTTTTTTTAGAAAATACAGATTGTTGCTTTGGTATGTTTGGCATGCACCAAATTCTCAATGTCCCTCTCTATATTACAAAGGTTTTAAAAATTGACATCGTCTACTTAGACATTGATGGGAAAAATAGGTTTTTTCCATCCTATGTTGAGGAACATCTATGATCATGTCATGATGATTAGGAATTATTAGTCGTGTGGGTAGGCTATAATCATGTATCTGCAACAGAAAGGATTCCCTGAAGTTTCCCTCCACTTTGTAAGAGATGAAAGACCTCTATTCAATTGCTCAAGTGAAGATCGACATAATGGATCTACTTTCCATCCACTTTTGCTAATTTTACCAAGGGTTTAGGATCTCCACCAAGAGTTCCATCAGGTTAAACTTCCTTGGAAAGTTGAAGTATAATATAATGGAAAATAACGGTGTTCGTAAAGGTTAGGTCGGGTCGCCGAATGGAAAATAACAGTGTTCGTAAATGTTAGGTAGGATCTCCGAAATGGGTTTGGATATGATATAAAATCAAAATCTGATGTAGTTAGTCATGATGGTTGCTCATTGCGGAATGTCGGGCACGAATCGTCTTCAACAATGTCAGAAATGATTTTTTTTATAAGTGGCTTCTCCCAACCGCTTCCTCTTCTCTAATCCTAATCATTATTCCTTCTTCATGCTTCATCTTCCTTTAAAAGTTTTTTCTTTCTTTTGGGAATTTTAACCACATCCGAGATATGGAGAAGGGAAAGGCTGCGACAAAGATTGACAAAATGAATTCAATGATTCGTTCGAATTCAGTTGAAGAAATGACTCGCAAGGTAAGAAGTATAACATCGAAGAATCTCCATTGTATCCTCTTTCTTTTGGATTTTTTCCTTTCTTGCAACTCTGACTTCTTCACGTTATGGTTTAGGATCGGCGAGTCGGCTAGAAAGACTTGGTTGTGCATAGATGATGGCCAGTTGGTCTACAATGAGGTACATTGATCGGTTGACCAAGGTTTCGACGAGGTATTCATTTTTTCGTCAATTTGATCTTCTTGTTACTCGAATTCAGTTACGTTATTGGTTCATCGAGTTTGGTTTTGTTATCTAGACTCAAAGAAGATACATAAATGGGCTTGTTAAGGAATCTAGGATTAGGAAAACCCGATGCTTGATGATGAGGTGCTGAGAAAAATGATCGAGAGATTCTACTTGATGGGAATATGAAAAGTATTGGAATTCAAATGTACGTTTCATATCTATCCATCATATGAAAAAATTTTAATCCTTTAACGTATTGTTCTCGGTTATCAATAAGTCATTTGGCTTTGATACCGTTGTTAAGGAAACATAGAGGGATATACTGGTATTTTATATGTGACAGGATTGTTGTTTGATTCATGGGTCTCCATTTTTGCTTGATTAAAAGTGAGATCTATTGTTTTGTCTTAGACCTTGCATCGCCAAACTGTTTCAATATTATCAACGGCTAATTTATTATCTTTATTTTAATAATTACTTTAAGCTTTAATATTATTTATTTTAATATATTTTTCTACGTATTATACCTAATGTTTTAAATTAGTTAAACAAAAAAAATCATCATCCCGTGCATCGCGCGGGGGCTTTTCCTAGTCAATACAATAAGTATTACACATACCAAACCGAAATATTTCAATTCTTACGGTTGTGTTCATTTTGGTCTTGAACATATACTTTCCTCATGAGATTTCTATAGAATTTAGCAATCTTGGTTCTCATATATACGACCCCACATCGATCTCATATAGGTAATGTCAATCAAGAAAAATATGTATTAATTCCACTTTCAAAGCTATTCGCATTATTAAGAATCGTATGATTCATCCCTTTACTCATCAACGATGACATACTTTATTTTAGCATATGAAAGGCTTGATAGTATGTCATGAGACTCGAGTCTTCCTTAACTAGTTAGCCTATTGAACCTAGACCATGTGATATCCAATGTTTCTAGGTTAGGTTTCTGCCAAGTGATGGGTCATTCTATTGACGATGACTCATTTCATTGGCTTTAAGCACATTCCCCCCGTTATATTCAAAACTTGCTCTCTACCAAGTCTTCTAGTAAACGGATCCGCGATGTTTTACTTATATTTTATGTAGTTAATGGATATGACTTCATTCTTTAGCAAGTCTCGTATCGTGTCATAGTGTCGCCTAATATGCTTCGATTTGCCATTATAAATTTGGTTTTTCGCTCTTACAATAGTAGCCATATTGTCGCAATGAACCCAAATGTCAATCATAGTTTTTTGCCACAACGGTATTCCTTCTAGAAAATTTTTAAGCCATTCTGCCTCCTCAACAGCTTTATCCAACGCTTTCATAGTTGAGCATATCACTACCGTTTGTTTTGATGATTTCCAAGATACATTCGCTCTTCCAAATGTAAATACATATCCATTTGTGGATGTAGTATCTGTATTGTTTGAAATCCAATTTGCATCACCATATCCTTCTAATAGAGGAGGATATTTTGTGTAATGCAAACCACAACTAATTGTATGCTTAAAATATCTCAACCCTCTTATTAATGAAACCAAATATTCTTTTCCTGGATTGTGTGAGTATCTACTGAGTCGACTAATCGAATATGCCAAATCAAGTCTTGTACAATTCATAATGTACACTAAACTTCCAATAACACGTGTATATTCCAATTGTGGTACACTATCTATTTTATTCTTAAGATGAACACTAGGATCATACGAAGTTACAACTAGTTTGCAATCAAAATGTTCAAATCTTTGACGAACTTTCTTATATAATGGGATTGTGTCAAAGTGCAACCTTCTGAATTTCTTTGAATTCGAATTCCAAGAACTATATTCTCAATTTCCATGTCTTTCATATCAAAACAAGAATTTAACATTTTCTTGGTTCGATTGATCACATCTTTGTTCGTTCCCATAATCAGCATAACATCGACATATAGCCATAAAATAATGTATCACATTCATTTATTTTAAAGCCATTTGATAATAAAATATTATCAAACTTCTCATGCCATTGGGTGCTTGTTTAAATCCGTTAACAGATTTCATCAATTTACGTACTTTCTTCTCTTGAACTTTAACAACCAATCATTCAGGTTGATCCATATGGATCTTTTCATCCAATTCAGCATTCAAGAATGCAGTTTTCATATCAATTTGATAGAACTCTAAATTGTGAATTGTTGCAATAGCAATCAACTTTCGTATGGACGTAATTCTTGAAACGGGTGAATAGGTTTAAAAAAATCTATTCATTCCTTTTGCCGATAACCTTTAGCTACCAATCGAACTTTATGCTTTTCTGTAGTTCTATTAGGTCACATCTTTCTTTTGAAAATCCATTTATGCCTAATGGTTTTATGGTTTAATATCCATTTATGCCTAATGGTTTTATGGTCTAGAGGTTAATCAACCAACTTCCATGTGTTTTTTTGCAAATAAAGTACATTTACTTTATTTGCACTAGCATTCATTCTATCGTTGAATTCTTTGACACTTTCGTACTCTCCTATTTCCAGTTTTTCAAATTGATATTCCAAATTATCAAGTTGAGTTCTCTTAACGCTTGAAGTTCCTTCATGTATTTCAAAGTATCCCATGCATCTTTAGCAGATTCATATCCTTGAATTTGCTTGAATTCATTTATGTCCATTGAAGAAAAAATAGCAGTAAGAGTTTTTGCATTAAAAGTTGAATTTCTTTTCTCACTTGGTGTCGATTGATCTTAAAGTTTTTCCTTAACATTCCCATGTTCGTCTATCACTGTTGGTGGACTCCATCCAATTTTTTATTGCACTCCATGTGTCTTCATCAATGTCTCTTATATTCGCTCTCATTTTCTCTTTTCAATACCCATGATTTGAAGCATTTAACATGATTGGTTTTCCAAATGAATATAAATCTCTTGGTCCTTCCATGTTGTCTTCTAGGATCTCAAACCAATAATTAGATTTACTCTAAACTTTGGTTACTAGCTCTGATACCAATTGAAAACAATAGAAAGACAACGTTAACCAATAATAAGAATTAAGAGACACAAATATTTGAAACAATACTAGTTTTTATTTACGAATCAATCTTTGAAGTATACTTGAATTTCATTACAATGTACTTAAGACTTCCGCAGATAACTCCCTCGGAGTTAGATATAAATAAACAACTTATTGTTTCTTTCACATACACTCAGTATCTCTCTAAGTACACTTGCAGAACATCGTGATCAACTTTCACTTGTTTGCAGTACTAATTTGATATCTAAACTTAGATGTGTCAACTTTTTTTATAGTATGTTAACACACCTAAACTTCTCGTGAAACCAAGAACAAATTTTGGTTATCTAACCTCACACAATTCCTCTTTTTGCTTCTCTTTTTCCAGTTTTGACTTCCTTTTTTTTCTCATTCCTTTTTTTCCACTTTGAATTTGAAATTACTCGAGCCATCTTTCTTGTCCTTTAATTTATCAACTACCTGATTTGTCAAAACATATTCAATACATTCCTAAAATATTGCATTTATAACGTCGTTTTGGTTGTTTTGTTTTTTAAAAAGTTAAACCAAAATTAAATAAAAAAAAACTAAAATTTGTTTTGATTCGTTCGTCCATCTTAACAATCCCGCAAAGCTCTAGCTCAATGATTCAGAGGTAAAATCAATTGATACTGACATATAAACTTCTCTAAATATATAGCAGATATTAGATATTTAGATCTTTATTAATGTTTTGTTATGTTTATGATATGATTAATGAATTTATATGATTTAATATTTTTTATATAATATTTTGTTTATTAATGTTACTTTTATATTTAATAATTTTAAAAATGAAATATATACAAAAATTTAAAAATAACAAAAAGTATCTAATCGTCGACTAATTCGACTAATCGCTAAGCGCGGACGGATCGCCTAACTAATTTTACAACACTAGTCAAAATAAATGCAACTATCCTAAACTAGACTAATTACTTGAAACTATTATAAGTTTACTGAAATGTTCTATTTTAATAAATTCCCACTTGTTTACTGTCAATTTGTTCTCAAGGATACATCAATATTAATATGCAAAATGGAGAAGTATAAAAGTAATTTGATGATGTTGATGTTGATTATGATGATGTTGAATTTGATTATGATGATGATGGAGGAAAAGAGGGGTTGGTGGAGAGTTGGTAAGGGAAGCACATGGAGCTAACCCTTTTATAATGATTGGTTAGCTCGTATATTCTCGTCCCTTAATTGCGCAATTAGTGCCGATATATATATATATGTATATATAATCGTATAGTTCGCCTATATATAGATATATATGAAGCGTATGAATATTAATTTTCATACTTTATTGTTAAGGAACCGTAAAGGCGAACTATACGATATTATATGTATATATACTATATATAATAATTTATAAATATATAATCTTTTTACAAGATATATCTTATTTATTGAAAAATATATTTATTCTAAATTACGTCTAAAAATAATCTTATAAAATATATTAAATAGTCTAATCAAATAGATAAATCGTTTATGACAGCCGAATATTAAAAAAAGATATATTGGGAATTGCTTAACTGATATCTGTGTCGATTTTAAAACATTATCATATATATATATATATATATTATATCGGATGTAATAAAAGTAAGATATACATCAAATTCTCGAAATTATAATATTCAAAGGATTAGAGTTCACAGATTGGATGATGAAAAGAATACATACGTTTGATGACTTATTGCGATATATAATATGGTTTATAACAACGTAAAAACAAGTTGAAACTAAAAAAATAATTTGAAAATAAAATCAAGAATTTTGTATGGCATTGAAAATCAAAATTTATTTAACTATTAAAATCATTCTCTATATGTTTATCAAACAACATAATAGTTGAAGTCATTACCCTCACTTTCTATGTATTGGAAAGATCATAGTCTTCATCATTAGTCACATCCCTTTTTCAAAAAGAATAAAAACAAAAAAGAATGCGGCAAAATAACAACAAATTAATACATTTATTTAATTATCAATTAACTTAGTGGGGACAAAAAGTGACGTGTCAAGTTTTGATTGGCAGAGTGCTAAATTAGAGTGTGGCACGTTCCTATAGATTTAATTTCCTATAACCCATAATTGAAAGTATATAAATATAATTAAATTAAAATGAATTATTCCCTAACACTGCATCGCACGTCGTTGACGAAATTCGTCCGAATTATTACTCATTTCATGTTCCTTTCAAGGTTTTTTATATTTAAAAATTTTATGAATTTGTCTTTATTTGGTTCATGTTAATTAATATGAATATTTTATCTAAAATATATAGAGAAAACTTTTATAATGGTTTATTTACAACTTAAAATAATTCATTTAAACTCTATCTAATTCTTATATATATATATATATATATATTCAATTTCGTTAAAATTTGATAGATTTACATCCTTTTACATCTAATTTTAAATACAAATTTCGATTAATGTAGATATTTTTATTTTAATCTTTAATAAACAATATTAATTCTTTATTGGAATATGAATTCTTTGTAAAATAATTGATAGTATTATCAATTTTATTTAAAGTAATTTCTTCTTTCTTTCTAATACCTATTTTATAAAAAAGAAAAAATATTATTTTTATTTAAGAAAGTCAAAATCTAAATGTTAACCTTAAATCCAATTTTAAAATCTAAATATAAAAGATCAAACTAGAACTGAGCAAAATATTCGAAGTATTTGTATTTGAACCGTATTCGATCCGAAAATGCAAATATTAAAAGGAACAAATACAAATACAAATATAAAAAATTAGATATTCGGCAAATACAACTACAAATAATATATTCAATTATTCGCAATTATTCGTATCCGTAAATAATAAATATCTAATTTATTTAATATATAGATATATGTTATAAAATTAATTTTAAGGATAAAATTATAAATAAACATTATTATTAATTTTATTTTAAGACCAAATATAAAATTATTTGTTAGAAGAATGTGTAGACAATATTGAGAATTTAGATATTTTGTATTGGTGGAAGACTATAAATTCCAAGTATAAAACTCTTTATTTGATGATAAGAGATCTTTTGGCTATTCCGGCATTTACAATTGCTTCAGAGTCGGCTTTTAGTACGAGAGATTGTGTATTTAGTCTGTATCATGTTCGACTGTTAAAATGGTTGAAACTTTAATTTGCACTCAAGATTGGATTCGTAATCCATGTGGGATGGATAATGTTATGGACACAATGTAAGATATCGAAAAAAAACAGAACTTCGTAAGTATATAACTTTTATTCTAGTTTTATTTTAATGTATTCGATATTTAATATGGTAATCTAATATTTGTTACGTTGTTTTAGATGAATTGGCGACACTAGTGGAGTCATCAACAAAGTGAAATTTAGATGATTGAGAGATTGATGTGATCGGTGTTTCATTTATTTATATTATTTATATTATGTTTTTTTGTATTTGTTCAATTTGAAGATTATTTATGAATTATATTTTGAGAATTATCAATTTTTTATAAGAATTTTTTTATTATTATTATTTAAATCGATTTGGACACGGATATCTAATGAATATCCGAATATTTACGGATATTCGAATTTACGAATAATACAAATACAAATAATAAAATCAAATGTTCAACGAATACGAATAATCGAATATTTACGAATATTCGGTATTTCGTCGACCTCTAGATCAAACAATGTGAAATAAAAGTTTAAAAAGTAATGGAATTAATACTTCAATATAATTTAGAGAGTCCAAATATATGGGAGATACATACATATTTACGAGAAACATAAAAAAATGTTTCTTTTTATAAAAAAAATGGTGAGTGTATATGATAAGGTATTAGTGATGCATTAGCTGGCGCAAGGTTGTATGTATAACTCCAACCGCCAAAAAGATAGAAAAAGCAAAACCTTTTTCTTCCAATCTGTCGCCATTTTTGAAATTTCAGCGTTTCTGCGATTTGGGTTCATCAGATACGAAAGCTTAGGGTTCGGATTCGATTTGGGTTTCGCGAGCGAGTGAGAATGATTTCGTCTTTGGGAGGGTTCTTGTAAAATGGCGGGGGTTTGAAGGAGGAGGAAGAAGAAGGTTTGAGTGGGGGACTGAAAGATTTTTCTAGGGTTTCTGGATCCGGCGGCATCGCGGCGGAGATGAGCGCATCGAGGTTCATAAAGTGTGTCACCGTCGGCGATGGTGCTGTTGGAAAAACGTGTATGCTGATTTCTTACACCAGCAACACTTTTCCCACGGTAATTTCAAAATTGACTTCATCGCCATTTTCTCTATTGTAATTCTTTTTTTGGGTAATCAAGAAAGTATAGCAGAGATCTGGGAGTTTTTTCTGTGGATTTGATTTTAGGAAATGCAATATTTGAATTCATCATAAGAAGATAGAATTTGTTGCTCAAACATTATCACTCTTAATTTGAAAAACTTGGACAGGACTATGTTCCAACTGTGTTCGACAACTTTAGTGCAAATGTGGTTGTAGATGGGAATACGGTAAATCTCGGATTGTGGGATACTGCTGGTAATTTCGACTGAAACCCTTTTCGAATTTACCCCAAAAACTTACTTATTTCGTGTTTGAATTTACCTTTTTGGGGTCTGTGAAACAGGCCAGGAAGATTACAACAGGTTACGGCCATTGAGTTACCGTGGGGCGGATGTCTTCATTCTGGCATTTTCACTTATCAGCAAGGCCAGTTATGAGAATGTTGCTAAGAAGGTTTTGCTCTCATGTCATTCCGACATTCTTCTGATATATAATTTATGCTGAATCTGTCTAATTTTGATTTGCTTTTTTCATTCTGTCTTAGTGGATTCCTGAACTTAGGCATTATGCTCCTGGGGTTCCAATTATCCTTGTTGGAACAAAACTTGGTAATTTTCCTTCAGACAATATGTCATGTCATGTCATGTCATGTTGATCTGCCATTGTTGGCAACTTTTCTTGATTCATTTTGATGGCTGAAAGAAATTATCCTTTTTGGGTATCTTCAGATCTTCGAGATGACAAGCAGTTCTTCATAGACCATCCTGGTGCGGTGCCAATCACTACAAGTCAGGTAATGAAACTGTTTGAGACCCAACATTCTTGGAATTGGTAGTTCTGTCTTTTTAATCTGTTTTAGTTTTGTTTTTGAATGATGAAGGGAGAAGAACTAAAGAAACTGATTGGAGCTCCAGTCTACATTGAGTGCAGTTCAAAAACACAACAGGTAATGCATAAACAACATCAAATATTCTCTTTCTTTTGCGGTAAAAATGAAGTTATCATTTGTCTCACATTCGTTTTTGCAGAACGTAAAGGCAGTGTTTGATGCAGCCATTAAAGTTGTACTTCAGCCTCCTAAGAATAAGAAGAAGAAAAAGAATAAGAACCGTTGCGTGTTCTTGTGATCATTTATAAAAATTTAGGTAAAAGATGAACGAACAACCGATATCTATGCAGAAAACCTTTCTCACGACAATTCATTTGTACCCATTTACTTAATTCTCGCTCGTCTAGCGTTTTGTATAGCTTCGTTGATACGGGTTTGTGGTGGTGAAGCTGAGATTTCCAGGCTTTAGTGAGTTTGAGCATTTTATAACCTCCCGGCGAGTGAGACTAAAGAATTCTTGGTGTGTTGTAATTGTTATAGAGACTACTAATCTCCTTTTTTGTTTCTCTTGTGTTTGGGGGATTCTTTTTGTATTTGACAGATGAATTTAATTAATCTTCTTGTTATACTTTTTTGTGTTCAACTATGATTTGATACTTAAGTTCTATCTCAAATGCAATGTTCTAAAAATTGCTGTAGGCGTCCGCCTAGGCATCGCCTAGGCGCTAGACGTCTCCTGGGCGTCCGATTAATCTCTAGGCGTTTTTTTTAAATGACGCCAAAACGATATCGTTTGGTACTTCAAAAACTAACAATGATACTAATCCGAATCTTTATCTTTTACCGTCTTTACTTTCATCATTGCATTTGTCTGCTTATATCTATTGCATCGTCTCTCGTCTATTGATTTTCCCTAAGTCTCTCATCCTCGCCTTCGTCTCTAATCCCCGTCTTTGCCTTCATCCTCGTTTTCTTATCCTTAATCGTCTCTCATATGTTGTCATCGCTTTCATCTTTTGCGATTGCATTTTTCTTATCTTCGTCTTTGTTTCATCTCCACCATAGGTTTCATCTCTCGCATTCGCCCTCGCCTTCGCTCTTACCTTGATCTAACATCGTTCTCACTCGACATCCGTTTTTTGATTTTTTTTTATGAAGTTGTTTGTCGTTGTAAGTTTGATATTGTGAATTCAATATTATAATTTTTTTTATACATACTAAAATTATGTATTTATATGTGTGTTTTTATTTACTTATAAATATTTCAAATTAAATATTTAGATTATAATTATATTTATATATATATCTGTCTAGTCCGCCTAGACTCCATCTAGAAGCTCTAGGCGCTAGGCGTTGGGTGTCCACCCGTCTGCTTGGCGCCTAACGCTTTCTTGAACCTTGCTCAAATGTATAGCCATTAAAACCCATCATAATAGATTGTTAAATTTTTTTGAAAATCTATGTAAACTCATCCTAACTCAATTATAAATTGATTTTGGTTTTAAAACAATATAATACTAAATGGGTTGGGTTGATTCCACCCATTATATAAAATTCATTGGTGAGCTCGTTTTCACTTCTACTTTCATATGATGGACATCAGCAGCTTGGCCCAAAAAATTTGTTGTCCAACCGATCGAATTCATTGTCCCAAGTTCCATCTTAGGAACATCGATAGCTTGGGCGAGAACACCTTTGCCCGCCTCAAGCCAATTTATTGTCTCAAAGCCCACCTTAAAATTTTGACAAAGTAGCATGGTGCTTGACGCTTTGAAGACATCGTGTAGAATTATGGAAACCCCTTAAATGGCGCTTGACAAGCACGCCTTTACTCGACCAAATAGAGTTTCAACTCTTACGATTTTTCTTATTTGAACGAGTCTAAAAATCTTATGCTCAGAAGTTTAAGGGACGTCATTTTAAGATGATCAGTAATATTTTTTTTATTGAGAGAAAGTGTTTTGAAAGTTATTTGTTTGAGATCTAGCAAATGAATGCTTGGAATCGAATCTGAGTGTTCAACGACTTATTAACATTTAAACCACAAATATTATGGTGTTGATGTTGAATTTAGAGTTCTTGAATCGAGTTGTAACATGGTTTAGAGCGTTCACTTATTGACAAACAAGTTTAGGTTAAATAGTTTAAACCGTTTATCTCTTCACAAACGATCGAACCTTGATTTAGCATGATATTAGTTTTGAAACATCGTTAACATTTTTGTTTTTGTCGTAGGATAGATATATAGAGAGTTCAAAATTCTTGCCCCCTTATAGAAAATAAGAGAGATATAAAAGACTAATGGGTTGGAGACTCGTTTCATTTTACGAAACATTTAGTTATAAGTTTCAAGTTTATGTTAAAACATATTCACCAGTCAATATGCAAAGTAGCTTAGTTTAACCTATCCCATGTTAGATTTGTCCCTACCACTTATAAATAAAATGAAAGAACAAGAAAAACTTTTTATTCAATCATTTTCTGCTTTCCCTTTACAGATAATACACGCTTGATTTATAGTTTTTCAGTATGCTAAAGGAAAAATGGTGTCATAACGGCTCTGCAATTCTTGTTTACGCCAGAGCTGCAAATTTGTTGGCAACGGCTAGTCCGTATGTTATGGCATTGTCTGTGTGTTGGGGACCACTCTCTGTGGATTCTATCGTGTAAGGCTTAAACATGGGTTGTGGTTGCAACGGGCTTGGAGTGATGGGTTGAGTTGCGGAAGGCTCCGTTTTTCCTATGTTTTTGTCAACTGAAGCAGAGTAGCAATGTGAGGTTGTTGTGTTGTTGCTTGGACTGTGTTTAGTTATGACTGAATGAGGATCATGTGTAGACACATTAAATAAAATGAAGGAAGAAGAAAAACTTTTTATTCAATCATTTTCTGCTTTTCCCTTCACAGAGAATACACGCTTGATTTATAGTATCTCAGTATGCTAAAGAACAAATGGTGTCATAACGGCTCTGCAATTCTTATTTACGCCGGAGCTGCAAATTTGTTTGCAACGACTAGTCTGTATGTTGTGACATTGTTCGTATGTTGCGTACCACTCTCTGTGGTTTCTATCGTACAGGGCTTCAACATGGGTTGTGGTTGCGACGGGCTTGAAGTGATGGGCTGAGTTGTGGGAGGCTCTGCTTTTCCTCTGTTTTTGCCAACTGAAACAGAGTAGCAATGTGAGGTTGCTGTGTTGTTGCTCGGACTGTGTTGAGTTATGGCTGACTCAGGATCATGTGTAGACACATCTCCCCACAAAATTGTGTTGGGTTGAATTTGAATGCCAAATTTGTCCCTTAATGCCGCAAAATGTACCTTAGACAAAGATTTTGTGAAGATATCAGCAATTTGAAATTCAGAACTAACATGTTTAACTATAATGGAACTTAGAACAACTTTTTCGCAAATAAAATGATAATCGAGTTCAATATGTTTAGGTTTTTTGAACCCCGGATTAGTAGAAAGGTGAACTGTCGATAGGTTATCACAGTGAACAATCATAGGTTATCGTTATGAAATCCCAAGATCGCGTAGGAGAAAAGAAATCCGTATGATTTCAGCCGCAAGAGACACCATTGCCCTGTATTCGGCTTCGGTTGAAGATCGGGAGACTGTTGGCTATCTTTTTTTCCGACCAAGACACCAGAATTATGTCAAGGAAGACACAATAATCTATCGTGGAGCGCCTGGTGTTGCGGCAACCAGCCCAATCACTGTCACTAAAGGAATAAAGATAAGTAATGCTGCAAGAGCGAATCTCTAAACCAAGATTTGTGGTGCCTTTTAAATAACGTAAAATATGTTTGAGGAGCGTGAAGTCTGTATCATGCATCTTCTAGCAAATGTGATTAACTGTAAAACTAAGATCTGGGCGTGTTAGTGTAAGATATTGTAATGCTCCAACAATGCTGCGAAAGAAGGTTGGATCAGAAAACTTTTCAAGATCAAGAGAGTTGTTATTCTATTTTAATGGTAACAGAGTGGGGAGAGGTTTACAGAGAAGCATATCTGTTCGTACGAGTATATCCTGTGCATATTGTGACTGATGAAGAAATAAGCCTGTAGGATGAAATATTGCTTGTATGCCTAAGAAGTGATGCAATTTTTCTAGCTCTTTCATAGAAAACTTTACATGCAGTAGATTAACTAGGTTGGTTAATGCAGAGTTTGAGTTTCCTGTGAGCACAATGTCATCAACGTAAAGTAGTAAAAATATTGTAATGGTTTTGTGTTCGAAAATAAATAAGGATGGATCAACAACACTACAAATGAATCCATAGTCTAACAAGAAAGAGCTAAATGTGTTGAACCAGGTTCTTGGGGCTTGTGTAAGTCCATGCAAAACTTTTTCAATTTGCACACATGACCATGATGTTTGAGATCAACAAAACCTGGAGGTTGAGCCATGAAGACAGTTTCTTGTAATATTCCATGTAAGAAGGCATTACTAAAGTCGAGTTGTTTAATATTCCAATTATTCATAACAATAATGCTTAAGACAATTCGGATAGTGGAGGTTTTAACAATAGGGCTGTAAGTATCCAGAAAGTCAATGCCTTCATTTTGATGAAAGCCCTTAGCCATCAATCTAGACTTAAGTCTATCTAAGGAACCATCAGGTTTTAATTTAACTTTAAATACCCATTTACACCCAACTATATTCATATTTGACTCAAAAAGTACTAGTTTCCAAGTGTTATTTACTTTTAATGCAGCAAGTTCTTCATACATAGAAGCATGTAAACCTACGTGTTTGAGTGCAGTGGTCACAGACTTTGGAATAAAGGGTACCTCATTTACAACAAGAAGTGCGTATCTAGGGTTTGGCTTAGAGATACCAGTGCGAGATCGTGTAATCATTGGATGCTTAGCCTCTATTGGCGGAGGTTGTTGTATTGGGGGAGAGGGAGAAGACACCACATACGAGGTTGTTGTGGAGCTTGAGCTAGTTATGCAGGAACTGGGTGGCAGTGAACCTGCAAATGTGGATTCTTGTTCCAACAAAGATATAGTAACTTATACTTTGGAGAGGTTCTTGTATTTTCTGAACCAATGGAAGAAATACTTACATGGTTTCCTTTGTTCCAGGCTGTGGACAGGGGTGTAGTATGTGCTAGTGTTAAGTGTGAGTATTCAACAGTAAAGGGGAAGTGATTTTCACTAAAAATAGCATGCCTAACCATGTAAACATGTCCTGTGGGTGGGAATAAACATCTGTAATCCTTGTACCTATTACTGTAACCAAGAAACACACAAGGAAGAGAGCAAGGATCTAGTTTGTTGGTCATATAGGGTCTTAAATATGGATAGCACAAGCTACCAAAGACACGTAAAGCAGTGTAGTTAGGATCATGACCGTGAATAATACTGCAGGGTGTCTTACCATTTAACACAATGGAGGGAAGTAGATTGATCAAGTAATTTGAGGTAAAGAAGGCTACAACCTAGAAGTTTAAGGGTACCTTGGACTGAAATTGATAGACCCAATTGTGTCACATGGCGATGTTTTCCGAGAGGCCATTCGGTTCTGGTGTGTGTGGGCATGACATCCGTAGAGAGACACCGGATTCTGTAAGATGTGTGATGAAGGCTTTGTTGTCAAATTCTCTGCCTCCATCGCATTGAAAGGCTTTTGAACTGCAATTCGACATTCTTCTGAAAACTTATGAAAACATTAAGAAAAATCACTCTTGTTTTTAAGTGGAAAGAACCAAGAGAACCGTGAGTGATTGTCCACAAAGATCACGTAATATTTAAAACCTTGAATGGAGAGAACATGGGATGGATCCCATAGATCACAGTGCAAAAGATCCAAAATACCGGAAACATAAGATAAAATGTTTTCAAAGGGAAGTTTAGAGTTCTTTTTAATTTGACATGAGTCACAAAAGCTAAAAGAGTTTTTGTGAATGTGGATCTTGCCACTTGATTGCAGTTTTTGTAGTTGCTCTTTGTCTGATAGAATAGAGTGCTTGAGCTGCAGGTGCATCTAGCTGGTAGACACCATTAGTTTGTTGGCCCTTGGTCAGGATTGCATGAGTGGTTCGGTCTTTATAAAAACATTAGCATTATCAAATAGCACATAAAAAGGAAACTCAGTGGTAAGTTGTGAAACAGATAATAGAGACTTATGCAGGGATGAAACTACCAGAATATTGTTAATAGGTCTCATACCTGCAGTTGAGTTCAAAGTAATAGAGCTTGTATATGTGAAGGGAAGGTAAGAGCCATCTCCTACAATTATACTATCAGTTCCATCAAAATGTTGCAATGATCTAAAGTTATAGGTGTTGTTGGTCATATGAGAAGTAGCCCCTGAACCAGGGTACCTTTCAGAGCCAACGGTATCGGATACTCTCACGAAGTTCAATGCTTATGGTACATCTTGATGTTGAAAAGAGTTGTCGAACCGATGCCAACATTTTAATGCATTGTGTCCAGACTTACCACATATTTGGCAAAGTAGGGTGTATTTGTTACCTCATTAGAGTTGTGTTGTCTATTAGAGTATGGCTGTGTAGGTTGAGAATAAATCTATTGTGTGAACCCTCTCCCTCTTGAATTGTAGTTTTTTCTGCCTTTGGAGGGGTTGTAGCGCCCAAAGTTCCATGGAGAAGGCCTGGAATTTCTGTTGTAGTAACCACGAGAAGGAGTGGAGTGGGTTGTGTTACCAGAAAAATGTTTTGTTTGAGGGGTTTGTGATAAGAATGTTTGATGGTGAGAGATTTCATGTGGTTCTGTGTTGTGGTTTGTAGTGACAGGCTAAGGAGTTGGCTGACAACCTCATCGTATGTAGGAAAAGGACGATGGTGCATGGAGTGATAAATGACAGCAGTGAACGGTTCATAGTCTCTACCTAGGCCTTGTAATAGACGGAAGATCTTCATGTTGTTTGGTACATGTTTTTCAACAGAGCTCAAGTGGTCATATATGGATTTAAACTATCTAACATATTCACTCATGGTTTTGTCATCTTTGGTAAGAAGCTGAAGGGAAGCGAGAAGATCGAACTCTCTAGAGATTGACATCTCATTGAAATTACAAGCCACTGACTGCCAGGCTTGTAGGGATGTTTCAAGTCTAATGACATACCCAAAGACTTCATCAGATAGTGTATCACAGAGCCAAGATTTGATAAGACGGTCTGTTTTACGCCATGAGAGGAATAGTGAATTTGGTGTTTCAGTGACTATGCCATTATTGTTTATGATGATTGTGGTGGGTGATTGGGTAACTTCACCGTTAATGAAACCCAAGAGATCTTGTGATTGTACCAGAGACTCGATTTTTGTTTTCTACACAAGATAGTTGGTGTCGTTTAGTTTTGAGGTGACGGAATTTGAGATATTAACGTGAACAGGGAAAGGGAAGTGTTCGACTTTCTTCATTGAAGAAGAATAAGAGAGAGCTCAGGAGTTTTCCTGAGGCTCTGATACCATATAAATAAAATGAAGGAAGAAGAAAAACTTTTTATTCAATCATTTTCTGCTTATCCCTTTACAGAGAATACACGCTTGATTTATAGTATTTCAGTATGCTAAAAGACAAATGGTGTCATAACGGTTCTGCAATTCTTATTTACGCTAGAACTGCAAATTTGTTGGCAACGACTAGTTCGTATGTTGTGGCGTTGTCAGTGTGTTGGGAACCACTCACCATGGATTCTATTGTGCTTGGAGTGATGGACTGAGTTGCGAGAGGCTCTGTTTTTCCTCTGTTTTTTTGCTCGGACTGCGTTTAGTTATGGCTGAATCAGGATCAGACCACTTTGGTCCCACCCTGCTCATTTGAATGTGTATACTAAGATTTTCACATACTTGCTCAAGATCCATAACTAATTATATATAATATATATAATATATATATATAGAGACTTTCCAAATCCCAGAATTTTGATCTGAATGAAATTTTATGAGATTGATCCAAGAATGGGTTACAGGATGCTGTACAAAAAGACAGTATTGTGAATAAAGAGTGATTACAAGAGACAGTATTCTCCTTCAGATTTTTCTGTTGAACAAAGAAAATTCCAGCAAAACCACAACCTGATGAACTTTGTATAGAACAACAACAACAACAACAAGACCCAGAGATCCATGATTTTCGCGGGAGGAAAGATAGATTTGATCCTTTACAGCTTGATCGATTCATATTTCTCGCCCATCAAACCACCTTTCTGTTTTTGGAACTTGATGTAACGCAACGTGCTCGTGAAGAATGGATCATATGGAGTCGTATTCCCGTTGTCGCTTTGTAACTCAGTATTGATCAGTTCTATGAGGCTCTGTATCACCGATGGGGTGATCTGCGGATTTCCTTTTTCAAAGAAGTATATGTACCTGCAAAAATGTAGCGGTTACTATTTATATACGTAACAATGTGAATGTTATATTTTGAGTACATCAAGCTGTACTGACTTGTTCAGTATCTCCACAAACAGCGTCACTGGTCCGCTGCTTCCTCTTGCCGCGTTTGCCATTTGTTGAGCCGCGTTGGCTATCCTCAGCGCACGTTTCAGACACAGTAAAACTCTGTAATAGAAGAGATCGATCAGACACAGTAAAACTCTGTAATAGAAGAGATCGATCAGACACCGTAAAACTCTGTAATAGAAGACATCAATGAGTGACAGTATAAAACTCTGTAATAGAAGACATCAATCAGACACAGTAAAACTCTGTAATAGATGAGATCGATCAGACACAGTAAAACTTTGTAATAACAGAGATCAATCAGACACAGTAAAACTCTGTAGTAAAAGAGATCAATCCGACACAACTCCTTATTTACCAAATCGCTCACAAGAAGTGGATCAAATTTGGCGATTTTCCAATGTTCATGGTTAATTCTCGGGCATTCAAAGCGATAATTAAAAGAGGATGATTGTTCAATGTTCATGGTTGATTCTCGGGCATTCAAAGCAATAACGATTTTCCAATGTTCATGGTTGATTCGCGGGCATTCAAAGCGATAAATAAACTAAAAGAGGAAACACACACCTTTCTCCATCTTTGATGCCATCAGAATCATCGACCCAAAAGAGATGAGAGCAGGCGTAAACTGCTCTACATTGATCAGGTTTCTTTAAAAGCCTTGCCGAGTACTGATCAAAACGAAAAAATATTCAATCACATATTTCGCTAAAATATTATACATAATAATGAGATAATATCGAAAGAAATTAGTACCCCCGTTGCTTTATGCGTCAAGGTATCCCTGTTTTCAACACCAAAGACGTGCATCCTTTGCAAAGTACCGATTATTAAATGAATTGCAGTTACCTGTGCCTTTGAATCCTAAAATATACAATGCACATAACATAGAAAACTGTAAGTAAATGTCATAGACTTCGTATAATTATGTCTATTTAGAGTTAAAAATAAATACAAGTACGAGACATTACCGCGATATCTTCCTCGTATAATATAAATGCTTGGGTGAAAAATTCATAAGCAACAGGTTCAAGATCACATTCATTGGCAGCCTGATCATCGACGCAAAATAAAATAATTTTAAAACAAAATGATCAACAGAACATAACAAACCATGGAACACATAATATAGTTAGTCTAAGGTTGTGAAATAAATAAATAAATAAAACCCAATTCATTCTCGGTGTTTCTATTTTCGTCTTTGTGTTCATAACAATTACCTCAGCACATTGCAGGTAGAGCCTTAGGGCAAGTTCAGGACATGGAACGGACGAAAGAGCTTCGATTGTCTAAGATCAAACGCACAGACTGTGAGGGAGTGCCGGCCAATCATGAGATGCTACGACCCAAAAGATTAAAAAAAGGAAAAAAATAAATAAAATCGTAGAACCTGATTGAGAATCTGAAAGATTTTCTTGGGGGTTGCTGGAAATTCTTCTCCAGCTATATCTCCATCCTGGCATTGCAACTGCCTGACCAACTGCCGTGACAATATTCGAGAATCTTAAAATAGAGAATCTAAACTGCAAACCTAAAAAATGGCCTCACGAATAAAAAATCTAAGGCATGAGTGCTCGATCCAATCGCAATATGGAAACAATTACATACATATGTAACGGATAACGAAGAAGTATACCCTGAGAGCAGAAAAAACAACGGTAGGTACAGTAAATGGCAGACGTCTCGGTCCTCCAGTCATAATGTGTTTCCTTACAACACATATAATCTGCATATCAATAAATTATTGATGTATGCAATCAGTTTGCTTCATAAGATAACCATATGGATGAAAAGCGAAATCGCGGCCTTGTAGATTGTTGGGACAGTATTTGTGTTTAGATTTAGTATCTGTCAATGTTTTACCTTTAGCATTTCCTCTGGTTCTTCATTATAAAGCATATGTATAAGCCGAGCTACAGAATTTTGTTCCTCATGAAAATCCTCCTCATCAAGCTAAAAGCAGAAAAAAAAAATCCGAGGAGACCCGTCAATATGAGCTGACATGAGATTTACATAGAAGTAAAAAAAGGAAGCAAGGCAGTACCTCATCTGCGCTCGCTCCATCCAAATCCTTAATAAGCCCTTTTATCAATTCAAATAGCACCTCGACCTAGAAAAAGAGAAATTAGACTTTCATTCTCAGGTATAATGTTTTATCATTAACTGAAGAGAGGGATACAGCCATTACCTTATCAGCAGTTGAAATACATGAGTCATTTTTCATTATGCTTTGAATAATAAGCAATGCCATAACTTTCTTTGTGCCATCGTCAAGATGATCCATGACACGTGGATAATTAGACAGCGTAAGAGCTGTTACTATATCATTGTATTTTTCCAATGGAGCACTCAAAAGTGCGACAATTTGTTTTGTTGCTCGGTTGTCATCAAGCTTGGGTGCGCTACAAAGCTTAGCCACACATGCGCCCTATACAAGTTGTATGGATTAACAATTAGCCTAATTGTTAAACACTAAAAGGCTACTACATTCGTAATGGCAAAAATTCTGAAGTTAAAAAAGGTAAAAATTTGATGCGCTGAAAAAATGGAAGAAATGAAAAGGCTATTACATTCGTAATGGAAAAAGTTCTGACGTTAAAAAAGGTAAAAACATACCAATACTTGATCGACATAGTCGAGCCGATCAGGATGAACACGGAGTGTAAAAGTCAAAAGAGAGACGTATAGAGTCATAGATCCAATAATAGGCATGTCAAGCTGAGCATCTATCACCTGCGGATTATAAGTATGTACTTCATATGAATGTATTAAAAAAGGGCACAAAAATAATCCCAGAGGAGACTAAGAAAAGGCAAAGATTCAAAAATAATAACCTATACACGTTTCATTATATTATCGGTTGCGTAAAATCCAAGATCAAGTTCCAGTTACCAATACCTCCATTGAAAATATACAAGCCACTAAAGTATTCCTCTATAGATTGACGGATTGAGGCAGTTGAATCCAAAACTGGTGTTATGAAAAAGAATTGAGTGTCTCTTAATAAAGTTAGATACTGATTTATGATTCGTATTTCCATTTTGATAGTTCTCAATAAACCCACGAGAGATATCAATCTGGTTGTATCTAACACAGTAGCTAATTCACCAAAAATCAGAAACCGACATGGACTTAAAACCATATTTAAGCTTGCTGCTTCTTGATACACTGGATTCCTTTATAACCATTCTAATGTTCATGATGGTTCAAGAATATCCAAGAACTGAAAAGAATAACAATTGCCTCTTTAATGGTACCAACCTTCCCAATTGCATTACTCAATTTAGCAAAAGCTTCCACTTGTAGAAACTCTGGTAACACCTGCTCAGGAGTATAAAAGATATGAATAACATAAAAAAAAGAAGGGAAAAGGACAAAGTCGGGTCACTTGACAGTTACATCTGGGCTTGACGTGGCGTAGTTTGACAATCGGTCCATCAATTGAGTTAACACTATCTTGGTGTCAACCGTTGGCTGAGAAAAAAACAAAAACTTATCTAAAGATCAGGCAGTCACGGAAAAAGAATGCAAAACAACAAAAGGCTGGCATCAACTGAAGAACCTAAGCATCGTTAAATTCCAATAAGAAATCTAAAATTGCTTTTTCTTCTCAAAAATAACAAGTAAAAATAAACCTCCAATCCATTGAAAATCTAATTTAAAAACCTCTAATTGAATTGGAGAGTAAAAGCGAGAATAATCTGCTATCGTTATCAGCTTACCCACCATAAGTTGGGTGCACGCACCCAATAAAGTCTCAAGAGTCTGCAAATGGTACTCATCTGGAAAGACCTGAATTATGCACTCCATCAGATAATATTGGGCTAGCTCATCCTTACAGTTGACAACCTGTTCAAGGTTTCCATATTTAAGAGAAGGAAATAATGATGTACCAAAAAGGAAATTGGTGAAAGATGGTAAAATAAGCGAGTGAACCTGTTCTAAGACTCTAGGAAGAACAGTCTCCTTGTACATCTCAAGGTCAACACCTTCTATCTGACTGAGAACATGGAGATTTTTCCCAACCTGAATAGAGACCACAATATACGTTATCGGGTAAGTGAAATGACTAAAAGGGTATTTAGTTCGGTTGTTGTATTTGACAATACAAGATCCCGAAGCTCGTTCCTCTCTTTCTCCTGCTTCACTCGAACTGTTCCAGGTCCCTGCAGTCCAGAAATTCCAAGGAACACCTCAGCTCAGGTCACCAATATGAAGGATTCACACGCACCCTACAACCTGCATGGCTAAAAAGCATGCTCTTTATGGTCCATTTATGCTTCAGAGGCATGCAAGTGCAGAGGTGCTATGTATTTGAACACATTTTTTAACTGTCTTGTCCTATAGAATTTACCTGATGCTGTATCCGGACCCAAAGCTTATTCATTTCTGTGAAATTTTGTAGCACAAATTCCACCGCATCCATCACAGTGTTTGCATCTCTGCAGGGAGAATGAAACAAAACATGTCATGTGAACCAAAAACAGCAGGAAAGCAGACAAAACATTTGTCACCACAAACAGGAAAGCAGACAAAGTTTAAGGTAAAACATTTGTCAGCACTCACACTTGATACTCAGAGCCATATTCAGGCAACTTATCCCTGCTCACTTGAGCAAGATAACTCCTCAGAAAGAGACCACGAATGGGATGTTGAACACCTCGACACATTTCCACGAGATCTTTAAGGATATCTTTCGAAGGAGCATCCTTACTTTTCATGTACACTGACCCTACCGTACATAGCAGATACCTGGTAGATTAACACGTGGAGCTTCACATACAGCTTTGAGTAGAAACATGACAGACATGAACCATAGAATCCTTAATCAATGTCTCTCATCGGATACTAGGTTGCCAGACATAAACCCTCAAATGAAGGATATGTTTGAGTCCGTGTTGTTGCAGAAGATGGGAGGGAAAGGTATTTTATGTCTTCTCTAATGAAAATTTTCAAATTTCTTTTGAGCAAAGTTTCCCTTGTGAGCTAATCACTACATAAGTAATCCAGCAAATTGATTCAAGTTCAGCTAAAGACATGACAGAACCTAATCCGACCAAAAGGATGAGAAATATAAAGCAAAGTCAACCTCCAAAGGACACAAATTAACCTAATTCATTTTCTTACATCCTGGGCAATATGTTCCCGGCATGCTGGACAAGCTCGTACAAATCCATCACCGGAACTCCATGTCTACTCTCGTCCCTGAAGAACATCTCCAGCTGCCTCAATTCATCAAAAGCTCGCATATCTGATTTAGCCAAACGAACAAAAACTGATCAGAATCGAACGCAATAGGTCACGATCGAACAAACGGAATCGGTAGATTCAGTCTCGCGATGAAATCATACAGAGATCGTAGTACTTCTGAGGGGAGAGCTTGGATGTACGGAGCTCCGACAACATCAGGGCGGAGTACTTGAGGACGTCTCTGAGATTGTTCGAATCCTGTTTAAATAAGACAAAACCCCTGAGATTAGATCAATGAAATTCCGTAGAATCGGCGAGGACGAAGGAGAAATCAAGAGACGACCAATGAGCGACGCATGAAGAAAGCGTTGTGCTGGATTCCGGCGATCCCTTCCGCCAGCCATTTCTCCTCCTCGTCTACTCCGTCTAGCATCTCTCGCTCTCCCTATCTCTCCCTCTCTCTCTCCCTATCTCTCCCTCTCTCTCTCTCTCTCTCTGAATCGGACACACGAACAATGTTCTTCCGTGTCGTGTATATTGACAGTCTTTTGACGTTATCATTTCACTGCGTCAAATATAAACGTCGAGATATGAGATTAGCTTGAACTCGTTTTAAAATTATTTACTAAATAAAAAGTATTTTTTATCAAATACTTACTCGCCCGGTAGATTACAATATCTCACCATCGGGTTTTTTCATTATGAAAATGGTTTAATCGAGTTTTTTCTATTCGTTATGGCATAAATAGAATTGTAATTGAATAATTAATTGGTGTTGTTTTAATCTATGAGTTAATGGATTTTTGAATAGAGATATTTTTAAAGCATTCAAATTAATTCTAAGTTTTGAAACTATTTTGGATTGTCATATGTGCGGTGAACGATAATAATAATAATTGAATTTAAATATATTGTTTAAAAATATTACAAAATTTTTATTTTATTATAGAATTAAATTTTATTTTATCTTCAAAATTTATATTTAATTATTAAATTGAAAGATTTACATTTAGATAGATTTTATATTATAAGACTGAGTTTAGATCTAAAATCAATCCAACAATACGAAATAAGGACAAAAAAATACATTATCGTCTAAACACTTCACAATTCACAAAAAAATAAAAAACATCTAACATTCGAAACATATCTTACGAACCAAAATCTAATGGTTTACGTGTCGATACATTATCCACCTATGAACAATATTTAACAATATTAAATAATAATAATAATAATATATCAATAATTTTGTATAAATTGCTTTTAAAAAATATTTTTAGTAATAATAATAACATTAAAGATAATAATAATAATAATAATAATAATGATGATGATGATGATGATAATAATAGGTTAGGGACATTCTTTCACGTTCGATATCATAATCGGATTAATTAACACCATCATTCTCCTTGATGATTAGAGTTTCGTTTTTCTTTATTTTTTACGTGGAAAAGAAAAAAATTTCTAAATCAAAGCTAGACACTAATGAATGGAGTTCTTAGCTCATGATTACATGTAGAGACAATTAAGCCTCGAATATAATCTGAAGATCCCATTTTGTTGTTCATATGCTTTTCAGATGTTGCTTCTTGCCCAGTTAAGAATGAACACTCATTTTTTGCATCCTAATTATCCAACTAAAGTCAAGCACAAAACTTTCGCCTGAAAATGCTTCATCTCCGTAATGTTACATTACAGCTCATCCATGATCCACTTCTCCTCGTGCTTGAGATGTCTAATGAATCATGTAACTGTGTAAGGAAAAATGTTACAAAATGTATGAATTGGCGTAAGTAGACACCTAGAAACCATTGTGGTAAATTTTAAAAAAATTGTACACGAACATGCCAACATGGCTAACCATATTTGGATCATAGACATCTTAAAGCTAAAGAATCATCTGGGAACAAGTGTCAATGAGATCACTTTTTATCTACCGATGACCACTAGCACATCTCTTTTTCAGACGAGTCTTAGGGAGGGGCTAAAGAAGAGTCCTCAAAGGCAATTCAAGAGCCAGAGAAAAGGAGCGAAGCGATGGTTTCTAGAAACAGAAGAGCATATCCCTCTCATAACCTCCTCGCATGTCAGATATGCTCTTCTGTTTGAACATAGAAAAAGACAATTTCCTCGAATGAGTTTGAAAATTTTGATGGACCCATCACCGGCGAGTCCAATTTCACGGTGGTCACAATAAGATTTTACTGGATAGAATAAGAGAATATAGAGATTGAAGAATAAACATTTCTCTTAATGATAAATAAGACAATTACAATTTATAGTGAAAAGAAAAAAACTAATTGTTACAAACTAGTTGTTACAAACATTACAAAAAAATTTCAATTTCCATCTAGAAATTTCCGAATGGATTACGAACGGATTGCGAAGAAAAAAACACAATTCATCTGTAATTCGTCCATAAATTCACGGGAGAGTAACATATGTAATTGCAGACGGATTTCAGATGGGGAACTAGTTCGTGCGTAAATTTCATATGGAAATGACGTATGTTCGGAATTTGAGGTCGGACTAGAAGACCTTCTAAAATTTCCCGAATAGACACAAGAATCGTCCGAAAATTTGCGGACGAACCTCCTTTATGTTTGAAAATTTCAGTCCAATCGCAACCGTCTGGAAACTCTCCTAAATTTTGGATGATTTTGATGAGTATGAGAGCAAGCACCCTCCGATTATATTTCAATATGCTAGGAAGAAGAAGAAGAACCAGAGAAAGGGAGACATGGAGCAGATTGCTAGGAGCAAGAAGGACTAAGGCTGTAGAATGTAAGTAAATAGTATCCAGCAAAAGGAGGAGCATTAACGGTTTCTTCAGGCCTATTGAGTAGTGTTTTGTGAGTGATAATAGGCTGTCAGACGTTAGACCAGAATACATACATATATATATATAGTTGGTGTGGAGAGAGGGAAGGCAAATAATTTTGTAATGAGAGTGAGATTGTAGGGAGGAGAGGTGCCTCCAGAAAAAACCTATATGTAACTTTATCTTTGATATCAAATTGTATACATCTTTCTCATTGTTGTGTGTTTCTATCTACGATACACCTAACACTTGGTATCAGAGCAGTGTGGATCCAGAAAAAGAAACTGGCAACAAGGAAGATAGAAGCTCTTAAAGAGTTATTTCAACAACTTCAGACCGATCGTAGAGCAAACGTAGCTATGTTGGAGCAGTTGCACCATTAGAGATAAGCAGATTCGACGCAGATATCAAATCTGGAAATAGGTATGGAGGAAATCAGGCAGCAAACACTGAAAACCAACCTGCTCATAGAGAAGATGTTACGACAAATCATGACATCCTCTAGCTCCGAAAAATCGCCGATAGTGAACAATACTTCACCAGGGCTATCCTCAACACAAATGGAGCATTGGGTCGATCCTGAAAACTCAACAGCCTCTCAAGGAAAAACACCTCCTGGGGGGACTGTAAACGACGGGGAACCGCTGCTTGAGATGCCCATGTTCGACAGCGAAAACCCAGAAGCATGGTTGGTAAAGATTGAGCAATACTTTGACATGGGAAACTTTTCAGAAACTCAAAAGATGGTTGTGGTCATGCTGACCATGGATGGAGACGCTTTGGTTTGGTTCCGGTGGGAGAAGTTAAGGAACCCGCAGATGGATTGGAATGGCTCAAACGCAGGTTGCTCGGATCATTTTCGTCGCTGCCTGCGGCGAATCTGTGTAAAAAATTGATGATACTCTGGCAAGAAGGATCTGTCAAAGAATTCTGCAGAGACTTCATCTTCCTCTCCTACAACCAGACAGCCATGTCAGAGGTTGTTTTACAATCCACATTCATGGTAGAGCTGCGACTGGAGATTCTCAACACGATTAAACTTTTTGAACCTCAAACACTCTACAGGATGATGCAGCTAGCACAAGGAGTAGATGACTGCTACAACCCCAGCAACACGTCGGTTTTCCAGTGTCACGATGGGTCTAACACACTGTCACAGACATCCTATCGCCAAAGCCAATCATGTGCAGACTATGTGACTTCTCAGGGAAAGAATTTTTCCAAATCACATGTAACTCACGTGATTGATTATCCCTCCAGCAAGGGCTCAACAAACACTGGGTTCAGAAACCCTAACATCTCCAGCAAGCAGACCGTTGCCAAATGATCTCCTCTCTAGTGTCTGTTAGAATCGGAGGCTCGGGACCGTCGAGCAAAAGGGTTGTGTTATATTGTGAAGAGCGGGATTCCATCGGTCGTCGTTGTAAGAACAAGGGGCTTCATGTACTGATTATGAGTGATGACGGCACCACCATTGTCGAACCCGAAGTAGAAAGCGACCAAGAGCTCAATGAAGAAGGCGAAATCTCCGGGCTGGTCGAACCTTCCCTCAACTCTACTGTGGGATTATTGTTTCCTAAGACAATGAAGCTAAAGGGGACCATGAAGATCCAACCAGTGACAGTGATGATTGATTGTGGGGTTTCTCACAATTTCATCTCGGTGGGGCTCGTGAGAAGGTTGGACATTTCGATGGAAGGAACAACCGGTTATGGTGTTATGATGGGTACCGAGTTGGCAGTCCACGGCGAAGGCATCTGTAAAGGAGTCTCATTACAACTTCAGAATCTAGAGGTTGTAGTTGATTTCCTTCCACTCGAGCTAGGAGGCGCTGATATAATCTTGGGGATGCAATGGCTCGAGACTTTAGAGGGAACCGAAGTAAATTGGAAGACACAAATGATGTAGTTCAAGTTGAATGGTACTAATATCACGCTGCAGTGTGATCCAAGTCTATGCAATGCTTCAGTATCACTTAAGATGATGTTAAAAAGATTAAGAACGAAGGACAAAGGCTGTTGGTGAAATTGGGGAGTCTCATGAAAACCGAAACAACACCATCACCGGAGTGGAAAGCGTTGCTAGATGAATTCCAAGAAATGTTCGCAGAACCACAGGGGTTACCCCCAACGCGTGACTATGAACACGCCATAACGTTGATGCCAGGAACGGAACCAATGAATGTAAGGCCCTTTCGGTACCCCCATGTGAAGAAAGAAATAGAGAAACAAGTGGCTAGTATGCTCGCTACAAGCATTATACAACCCAGCCACAACCCTTTTTCCAGCCCTGTTTTGCCAGTGAAAAAGAAGGACGGGAGCTGGCGTTTTTGCGTCGATTATCAAGCATTAAACAAGGCTACGATACCCGATAATTTTCCTATTCTGATGATCGATCAACTGTTGGATGAACTTCATGGAGCCACAGTTTTTTCGAAATTAGATTTGCGGTCTGGTTACCACCAGATCCGAGTTTGCAAAGATGATGTCTTGAAACAACATTTCGAACCATGGATGGGCATTATGAGTTTCTGGTCATGTCGTTTGGGCTGATGAACGCGCCTGCTACTTTCCAAGCATTGATGAATGAGGTATTCCGATCCCAATTGCGGCGATTCGTTCTTGTGTTCTTTTGACGATATACTGGTTTACAGCAGGTCTAGCAGTGATCACTACAGCCACCTATGATACGCGTTATCAACATTGTGGAAACACAACCTCTATGCAAATCGAAAGAAATGTTCATTTGGGTGCCTGAAACTGGAGTACCTGGGACATACTATCTCAGGACAAGGAGTAGACGTGGATAGAGCTAAAGTAGCTATCATGATTGAGTGGCCGATTCCGAGGACAACCAGAGAATTAAAAGGATTTCTTAGGCTGATCGGGTATTACCAAAGATTTATTATGAATTATGGCATTTTGGCCCGACCGTTAACAAAGCTGTTGTGTGGAGAGAAATTTGAATGAACAGTAGAAGCAGAAATAGCTTTCAAAAGGTTGAAGGGAGCCATGATGACGGTGCCCGTTCTTGTACTCCCGAACTTTGACAAAATTTTTGTTCTTCAGTCGAATGCTTCAGGGTGGAGACTGAGAGCTGTCTTGATGCAGAATCAGCACCCTATTGCATTTTTCAGCCGAGCACTTACAGAGAAAGAACAATTGAAGTCAATTTATGAGCGGAAACTTATGGCTATCATATTTGCAATCCAGAAATGGCGTCATTACCTATTGGGTAGGAAGTTCGTACGTACATACCAGAAGATTTTGAAGTTTTTACGAGAACATCAGGAAGTTAATATGGAATATCAGTGTTGGTTAACTAAAATTCTCGGGTTTAACTTTGATATCCTCTATCAGCCAGAATTAGAGAACAAGGCAGTAGATGCGTTATCTCGCATCGAAGCTACCCCGAGACTGTTCGCCATCACAATTCCTACAGCAATTCAAGTGGAGGATATTAGTCGTGAAGTAGATGGGGATGAGGAACTACATAATACTATCAAAGCAGTTTGTGAGGATACCACTTCGCGACCGGGTTACTCTCTAGTTCAGGGACGACTGTTATTTTAGGAAAATCTTGTACTTCCATGATCATCAAGGCTTATACCTACCCTATAGCGTGAGTTCCATGACAGCAAAGTTGGGGGACATTCGGGAGTCCTTAAAACACAGAAACATATCGGAGTAGTTTTCTATTGGATCGGGATGATGACTGAAATACGACGGTATGCAGCAGCATGTCCCATGTGCCAACGCAGTAAATACTCTACACTATCGCTAGCGGGGTTACTCCAACCTTTGCCTATTCTCAATCAGATTTGGGAAAATGTCTCCATGGATTTTATCGAGGGGTTGCCAAAATGAAAGGTTGGGATACTATTTTAGTGGTGGTGGATAGGCTGTCAAAGTATGCTCACTTTGTGGGCATTCGCCATCCTTTCTCTGCTATGGAAGTGGCATCTGCCTTCACACAAGAAGTTGTACATCTTCATGGATTTCTGAAGTCTATAGTTTCTGATCGAGAAAAAATTTTCCTTAGCAATTTTTGGAGAGAGTTGTTCAAACTGGCGAGAACTGATCTCCGTTTTAGCACAGCATACCATCCTCAATCTGATGGACAGACAGAGGTGGTTAACCGCTATTTGGAGATATATTTACGTTGCTTTTCCAACGAGCAACCCAAACAGTGGGCGAGATTTCTATCGTGGGCCGAATTCTGGTACAACTCCTCTTTTCATATAACCACGCAGACTACACCGTTCAAGGCTATATATGGGTGTGATCCTCCAACCCTGTTGCGTTATGAATCTGGATCGACCTGTAATGCAGATTTGGAAAAAACAGCTGCAGGAAAGTGATTCTATGTTACAACAACTCAAGTCCTATTTTCAGCGGGCACAACAGAAGATGCGCGTACAAGCTGATATCCATTGTCGGGATGTTCATTTTGAGGTTGGAGACTTGGTTTATCTAAAGATTCGGCCATTTCGACAACGCCCCTTGGCTCAACGCACAAATGAAAATTGTCAGCTCATTTCTATAGACCTTATGAAGTGGTAGCACTACAAGAAAAATTAAATTTTCACGCAGGAAAATGCGTGCCTAATTCGTCTGGAAAATGGTTTCCAGACGTTTTCCGGATGGATTTTATCGATCCGTAAATGAACGTCGCTAATTAATATCCATTCGGAATTCGTCCGAAATTCCGGACGGATTTAGTCGTCCCTAAAACGTCCTTAATTTTTTTGGATAAAGAATTCCAGACGGATTTTTTCCGTCCGGAAAAAATTAAAAAAATTAAAAAATTAAAAAATTTAAAAATTTAAAAAAATTTCCGGACGGATATATTTTTCCGTCCGGAAATGTTTTCCAAAAATTAGAAAAAAATTTCCAGATGGATATATTTTTCCGTCTAGAATTTTTTTCAAAAAATAAAAAAAATATTCAGAATAAAAAATTTATCCTTTATCACCTCCATCACCACCTCTTCTTCTTCCGTTTTCGTCGTCGCCTCCTAATTCGTCTGTATATTAGGGACTGATTGGTGGTAGCCTTAATCCATCCGGAAATAGGGACTGAAAAAATTTCGTTTGTAAATTACGGACGGATGAAAATCCGTCCAGAATTTAAGGACGTATCGAAATTTTCGTCCGTAATTTAGGGACAGATCAAAATCCGTCCGGAAATTCTGTCCCTAAATTAAAAATTTCTAGTATTTAACCAAGGTTGGAAAAGTTGCATATCGGCTTCTCTTTCCTCCGGAGTCGAAGATACATCCAACATTCCATGTATCTCAATTGAAGAAAGCGATTGGCAGCAATATCACAACTGTACCGCTGCCTCAACAGCTCTTGGAAGATAGAACTTCGGAGATAGAACCTGAAGTGATGTTGGCTATTAGATCCCACCCGAAAGGCAAGCATAAATAAGTGTTAATACAGTGGAAGCATATGTCAGCTTTTGAAGCTTCGTGAGAATCGACTACTGCAATTAAAGATCAGTTTCCTTGGTTCAACCTTGAGGACAATGTTGATTTCCACCGACGGGGTATTGATGAGTATGAGAGCAAGCACCATCCGATTATATTTCAATATGCTAGGAAGAAGAAGAAGAACCGGAGAAAGGGAGACATGGAGCAGATTGCAGGGAACGAGAGAAAGGGAAAGGGAGACATGGAGCAGATTGCAGGGAACGAGAGAAAGGGAAAGGGAGACATGGAGCAAATTGTTGGGAGCAAGAAAGACTAAGGCTGCAGAATGTCAGTAAATAATACCCAACAAGAGGAGGAGCATTAACAGTTTCTACAGGCTTATTGAGCAGTGTTTTATGAGTGATAATAGGCTAGCAGAAGTTAGACCATAATACATATATATATATGTATGCATATATATATATTTGGTGTGGAGAGAGGGAAGGCAAGTAATTTTGTAATGAGAGTGAGATTGTAGGGAGGAGAGATGCCTCCAGAAAAAACCTCTCTGTAACTCTCTCTTTGATATCAAATTGTAGAAATCTTTCTCATTGTTGTGTGTTTCTCTCTACAATACACCCAACGGATTTATGAATGGTGATGCGTATCAGAGTTAAATAACCTAATCTACCCGCAAGTGCACGACACGTGTGTAGTATTTTAGGTGTCGATCCCACAGAGACTATGCAACGCTACCTAAACTCGAACTATGAATCAAACTTGCTAACGAAAGAATGGTGATGAGGAATGAAATAATAAATGTAAATAAATTACTTGGGTTCTAACGATAAGACAAACGTCCTAGGAATCCGGTTTCACCACAAGACTACCGAAACCGACGATCAACCTATCTATCATGCAATCCCTGTTAAAGCTATCTAAGGCGGACGATCCTAACATGATATCTACCCTCTCTCAAGGCATAGACACGTGATCTAGACAAGTTGCCCCCTACTTTCGTGGCTGACACCATGAACTAAACCCATAAACTCTGTGATTCGCCCGTTCACCCTCAACCGTTGTTACCCTACTTTCGTGGCCTAACCTCGGTTGTTCTAAACCTGACTTTCTAGGATTAGAATTCTCCTTTCGGTCCTTCTCCTAATCTCTAACACATGTATCTACGCGGCCGTTCGCAAATACAAGTAAATTAAACACTCAGATAAAGAATAGATGAACTAGAACGGGAAGATGCATTCAAAATAGATCAAAAGCGGTCTCGGGATAGCCAAGGGCTAATCCCTTCTCCTAGAACAAACGAACTACTCGCTCATGCGTCTGTAAAGAAACATAAACATAGTAGAGAGTCTAAGGAACATAAAAACCAAACAAAACCGAAGTGGTGGTGCTTGATCTCCAATGCTCCTCGCTTATCTCCTCGCAAGAATCTGCTCTAACTTTGCTGAATTCTTCTCCTCTGTATGCTTGCTGTAACGGCGTCTTTTTGCCTCCTTTTAAGCCTCCTAAGTCGGTCCAATTGTTGCCCTAATTGCCCCACGAGTTCCCTTATGTTTTAAGTTAAGTTTACTTAAGTTTTGAGCAGTTACGGGCCGCGACCCGCTCAGGTAGTGAGTGTGCCCGCGCGGGTGCGGCTAGGGTAACTCGTGCGTCCTGTGGTGCTGGAATGGTGCCCGATCGGGCATGGCATGTGTGCCCGCTTGGGCACAAGGCAAAATGGTCCTAAATGCTTGCCCGAGTCGTGCTAAATGGTCCACACAATTGGCCGTAGGTTTTGCCCGATCGTGCAAGGGTTGTGCCCGACCGGGTGAGGCTTTTCCATGCTCAATCTCGTCCCGTTTGTCCCGTGATGATCCCCAATGTTGCTCCTTAGCTCCGTGCATGTTCCTTTAGCTCCAAAATGGTCCAAATACGCGTAAAAACCTGTAAGAACATGAAAAGCACGAAAGCAAGTAAAACGGATACGGAATCATACGTAAAACATCACATATGTATCGAAAACGTCTCCTAAATCGTGCAAGAAATACGTATGAAAACGAGATGATCAAAATCCCCCAGACTTGAATGTTTGCTTGTCCCTAAGCAAACGTAAACGTGGAATACATGGGGTATGAAAATACGAGAATTCCCCTTCTCCTAGAAATACCGCTAAAGCGAGCCTAACCGATCAACTAGCATATTGTGAGCAAATTCGGCCTAATCGAGTTTTCAGCCTTAGTCCTAGGTCCACCACGGTTACCCATGAGAAAGTAAATCAAAGGAGACTAGACACGCTGCCGTAACTCCCTCCACCAGACAAGACTTCAGACTTTGCTAAACCTAGGTCAACCGAGGATACTTGTTTCTTTCTTTCCGAGCTTCCTCTTTTTTTTTTCTTTTTCTTTTCTTTTTCTTCTTCTTCTTTTTTTTGTTTTCTTTTTATGACTTTTTCTTTTTTTTTTCTTTTGTTTTGTTTTTATTTTTCTTTTCCATTTTTTTTCTTTTTTCTTCTTCTTTTTCTTTACATACACACTAGGCTTCTAGAACGTCGGATTTGAAGGGATCCAGCCTCTACTTAGACCCAGACTACCGATGACGGTATACTCATGCATCTTGTGTGAGAGTGCAGCGGAGTAGGCGGCTTTTTGTGCCATGCCCTTAGGACGTAGAAAGATGATCGCCAACCCACCACTTAGACCCGAGCCACCGAAGGAGTAATAAGGTCGATGCACTCATATCGATTTTTGATCATGCTTATTAGGCACTATTTCTATCGACAGCGGAGTGTTAGTGTGCGCTTTTTAATCTGCAAAACAGCTCGATTTTATATGATCCAATAATCCTCAATATGACAAAAGTAAAGCATCATCTACACGAAGTATGACCATCTGGGTAGAAAGAATAAACGACAGACCAGCCTAGCAACCCCGTCTAAACATCCCCACAAGTAACACTAGGATTCCCTAGAACTACGACCTATTGTTTTTCAGCCGACTAATAAGCTCTAACGAATAGGGAAACCTAGCTCAATCATGCAAAGTCTAACGGAAAAGGTCAACCTCTTAAGCATTCCTAAGTTCGGGGTTCATCTCAAAACGTGGCACCGGACAAGTGCCTTGGGACGACTCTGACTCAATGAAAACAAAAACAAACTAAAAATCGCAGAAATAACCTAAAAACTAAAAAGTCAAAAGAAAGTGAAACGAAACCACCTGACAAACGTGAGCTGCTCCCCCAGACTTGAATTGAACGGCATCCTCGACGTGAAGCTCCGATGGAGGATGAAGGAAGTGAAGCACGTTTGTGGTGTTATACTTCTTTTGTTTTTTTTTGTTTTTTTATGTAAATTAAATAACCGAGTCTTAAACATGAAAAGTAAAAACAAACAGCTGGATTGCCTCCCAGAAAAGCGCTTATTTAACGTCATTAAGCTTTGACGTCTCCATTCCTCATGCGTGCGCGACGTGTGGATCGGAAAGGGAAATGGAATTTCCACTTTCGATCGGTTGAGCGGCTTGGTAGAGCTTAAGCCGCCGTCCATTGGCATTGAACGTGTCACCCGCATCACTCCATAGTTCCACGTCTCGTACCTGAAAAGGATCAGACTAATAAGGCAAGGTTGCCCGATAAAGACTTAGGTCGAGAATTAGAAAGTGGAACGAAATCACCTGATTGGAAGTCAAGAGGTAGGGTCTTCTTATCGTGCCATCCCTTAGGCACATCATGCACGGAATTCACTTGCTCGCTGTCCAAGGTTGGATAAGGGGTATCTGCGTTGAAAAGTTTAATGACATCTTTTTCCATTACCTCGTGCAAGTGCGGGTGCAGCCTCCTTTGAGTTTCGGGTGAAGGTTCGTGGCTGTCCTCCCTATAATTTCCGTACATACACATTGAAGAGCTGAGCCTCTTACGCTTCTTCACGCGTGTGGGCTGTTTTCTCATCTCATCTGCACTCATGTTAGCATCTAAAACAGCAGGATGTATGTTATCGGAATCAACGTACTCATACCGAGAATAAGGCGACGGAGGATCGGGCTCAAGCTGGAATGCTTTCTCCGCTGTGAAATCAGCATGCATATCACGTGGTATCTCCTCATGTGGGACGTCTCCTAGTGCTGTAATTGCACTCATGAATTTCGTATACACCTCAGCTCCTTCGTCCGTAAATCCTGCATTGTCGCCAACTCGTGTCAAATACCGTAAAAGAGAATCTGATGGACTTACTTGATCGTGTGTGTCTTTCTCTAACTCGTCCATCGAATCTACTATAAAGCAAGACTCCTTGAGTGGTGATTCGTCCATGGGTCTGGGCAGGACGAATTCGATCGTTTCGTCTTTGACACGTAAGGACAGCTTTCCTTGTTGTACGTCTATCATCGCACCTGCAGTAGCTAAGAACGGCCTACCAAGAATAATAGGTGTCCTAGTGTCTTCCGTTATCTCAAGTACAACAAAATCAGTGGGAATGCTAAGCTTACCTACCATGGTGGGAACGTTTTCAATGATTCCCACCGGATGTCTTACCGTACGATCCACGAGACGCAGAGACATCTTCGTAGGTTTGAGATTCCCAAACTCCATCCGCTTGAAAACTGTGTGTGGCATGATACTCATGCTTGCCCCTAAATCACACAAAGCATTTTCAATATCGAGATTACCTATTGTGCATGGGATGGAGAAGCTTCCGGGGTCCTTTAGCTTAGGCGGCAGCTTGTTCTGAAGAATTGCACTGCATTCCTCGGTAAGTGCTACAGTCTCGTTCTCTTCGGTGTGCTTCTCTTTGGTCATTACCTCGCGATTAGGCATCTTGTGGACTGCTTCCACATATGGCATGTTGATGTCTAGCTTCTTGAGACCTTCTGTAGATCTGCCCACTCTCTCTTGGTTCTTACTGCTTACCAATCGTTGAGGATACGGTATCGGAGGTATGTACGCCGGATGAGTAACGTATGGCTTTTCTAAATCTGGTTCGACTCCTTCCATAATCGCAACCTTACCTCTTCCTCTATCCATGGGCGTACCAGCAGCATCCCCTTGCTCATTCGAGGGCGAATTCTCAACCTCGTCATCGCTGCACATAGAAATAGCATTCACATACTCTCTCGGGTTAAGATCGGGCTTATCGGGAAGCTGTCCAGGATTCCGAGAAGATGAGGTAGCCTGTTGTGCTATGGATTTTTCCAACATCTTCACATGAGTGCTCAGAGACTCCATTTGAGTTTTAAGCTCACTAATCGCTGTCCCCACATCTGCGTTGAATTTGGTCTGAATCGATTGTTGCTCCTTGTGATCCTTGACAAATTCAAGCATCACTGCCTCAAAGTTTGATGAAGGTGCTTGAGAGGGTTGAGAGGCTTGCGGAGCTTGCTGTGCTTGCTGGAATTGTTGGTTGTTTTGCTGGAAATTACTTTGCCTTGGTGGAAACTCCGAATATCTTACCGGTTGAGTCGTTCGGTATGACAGGTTCAGATGATTCCTCCAATTCGGGATGTAAGAATTCCAGAATTGAGTGTTGTCTTGCTTCTGGGCATAATTCATCTGCTCGTAATCCTCATGTACTGTGCATTGATACGCTACATGGTCCGTATCTCCGCAATTCGCA
>CM071876.1:28146074-28195600 GCA_036759665.1 Gynandropsis gynandra | reverse complement strand
TGTTCTAACATACTTTCAAGAGATAGAGGTCACTCATCGAGGACTCTTGTTCCTATCTCCTCGAAAGCACTCTCTTTATCCTTTTGATACAGAAACTAAAATATATAATGATGATCGGAAAGGGAGATTGTATAATCAAGGTCGTGTTGTTCGTAAGGGGGAACCTGTCTCTAAAATGCTCAAGACTAAAGTCAAGATTGGCAGTCCATTCAAAGGCATGAGCTCGTTTGCACTCTTTTTCCCTTCAACGAGTTTTGTCCCACCGGGTTTTCTCGTTAAGGTTTTTAACGAGTCTACGGCTCATGTCCTCTTCATTCCCCTATCAATCTGAGGGGAAATGTTAGAGATAATGACCTTGATGTGAAGAAACGAGGCAATAGAAGTATGAGGCTATTAAGGACGTCATATGCTATCATTTGGATGGTTATCATGTCCATACTATGGTCTAAAGTGACAAGTACGAAAATATGGTGCATCACCAACACAACTCAATCGAAGAAGTTCCCAACTACATCATTAATGGATCCAGCAACTTCCCCTCGAAGTGGACTGCCACTTCATAAGAGAAAAGTTGGAAGATGGGATCATCACATTCACATTCACGAAGAGTTCAGATCAACTTGCCGACATCTTCACCAAGGCAACTAGTGAAAAGATCTGCAAGAATCTCCATCACCGAATCGGTCTTGTAGACATCTTCAAACCTGGTGAAGTGATCAAGCTTGATCGGTGCGCATGAGTTGATGTACTTTTTTTCTAGTTGGATTTTGCCCCTATTAGGTTTTTCCAACGAGGTTTTTAACGAGGCATCCCTCATGCCTTTGCTTCCCGATCAAACTTGAGGGGGAATGTTATTGGTATATAGTCTTCATGCATGGTCAATGGTCAAAAGGACCATTATAGTTATCTTCTTGGTCTTCTGCCCACCTAGATTTTCCCTTAGTCTTTGTCTTGATATTTGTTATGCAATTACTTGAGTTCTTTTATCTTTGACCAACCATGTATATAAATATGTATCAATCTCTCCTTGTTTCATAAAACAAATAATATTCTTCTTTAAATCTCTTCTTATTACTATTCTCTTTATCTCTTAATCTTTAAACAATCCATCTAAACATGTTGTAGTCAACACTCCTAGTCTTTGAAGTCATCGAGTGACTCTTGGAGTCTTGAGACATATGAATTATATGACCATTCTCTTGTTTTCCCGTACATCGTTTAAATAAAGGCTACACTTACCCATCTGATCCTTCTATAGTGGTTTTTTGGATTGGTTTAATATAATAAATAATAGAATAAATTATTTATTATAAAAATTAGAAATGATGCGTATATTATTTATATAGGTTATTCCAAAAATAAAAATAGTAATAATCATTGTCATGGTCAATCATTTTCTCTCTCACGCAGTCCATACACACACGCTCCCTTTAAAAGAAAGTTCCAGATCGAGATCGAACGAATAAAGGGCAAATGGGTAATATCACACATGATAACCCCGGAGAAAAGAGTAAAGTCACAGGCAGTGTAGAGAGGGGCTGTGCACTTACACTATTCACAGATTGAGTAACATTTTGGTATTCTTCTTCCCCTGGCAAGAGCAACTACAGTATTGCGCACAGAGAGAGAGAGAGAGAGAGATAGAGAGAGAGAGAGAGAGAGTTGATGGAGAGAAGCACGCCGGTGAGGAAACCGCACACATCCACCGCAGATCTGCTGACTTGGTCGGAGGTTTCTCCGCCGGATCCTCCATCCTCCGCTTCTCGTTCCGCCGTTCGTTCCCATCAGGTGCTTTCACTCCGCCTTTATTTCCTTGTGAGTTACTTTGATTTCAACAGTTTGGTTATTTCTTACTTATATATTTCTCTTTTTCTTTGGAATTTACCCTAGCCGTCGGATGGGATTCAGAAGGTGGTGTTTGGAGGTCAAGTGACGGATGAAGAGGTCGAGAGCTTGAACAGAAGGTGAGATACCACCGTTCCTTTTTTCTCCTTTTTCCGATTTTCGATCCTTCAAGTTTCCCTGTTTTTTCTGTGATTTCTTCAAGTTTATTTCCTTCAATTTTGTTTGAGAAGCTTGAAATAGATGCAGCCAATCATTTGAGCTTCTGTCTGATCAGCTGGTCATAGAATCAATAGAACGTTAATTGAATTTACTGGCTAAGAGACTGGAATTCTCAATATTGATTTACTTGCTTGGATATCAAATTTGGATCAATTGCTTTTACTCCCTAGGTTTCACTTGCTACGTACAATGTTAATCAACTGGTATGCTGTACTTCTTTGCTGCTCTGAAAATATATGCGACTCTGCTGTACATATTTGTGTAAAGAAATAAAAGATTTTTGGGATCATGCTGGTGGAAGCTTGTTTCAGAAATATAGGATGGGTTGGTGCTTTTTGTTTTTTGGGCACAATACCCTTAGTCGATTGGAATTGAGAGGAATAGAGAAAATCTATCAGATTTGTGATACTTCTGTTCTGAACAAGCGGCCATATAGAATTCTTGGGGTAGGTCTTGCTTTGTTGTTCTGATATTCTCTTTCGCCTACAAAGTGAATGTTATGTTAGCGATTTTAGCCGACAAAGCGTAGTAAGCGTAGGTTCTGATGTCTATACATACATTTCGAGGTTTAAAGTTTCTGAAACTTTCATGATGCCACAGAAAACCCTGCTCGGAAAATAAAATGAAGGAGATAACGGGCAGTGGGATATTTTCTCGTAATGGAGAAGATGATGCGACGGAGCTCTCCAGCATTTCCCCTACAGCCAATGGTCGGACAGGAGTACGCATGTATCAGGTATTACATTACATCAAATATGTTTAAATATCGTGTTTTTTTATTCGTTTTTGATTACCCTTCAGCAAGCACTTGCGGGTATCAGTCATATATCGTTTGGTGAGGAGGAGAGCTTATCCCCTAAGAAACCGACGACTCTGCCTGAAGTGGCAAAGCAGCGTGAGCTCAGTGGGACGTTGGAAAGTGATTCAGATGCAAAGCTGAAGAAGCAACTGTCCGATGCCAAATACAAAGAGATCAGTGGTCAGGATATCTTTGCCGCGCCACCTGAGATAAAACCACGTTCCACGTGTGTTCAAGCCTTGGCGTTGAAAGACCATTTTAACCTTGGCGAACCTCGAGACGTAAGCACGCGTCGACAATGATCTGATCATTTCATGGTCCCTAACTAATGAATGATTTCCCTCGTCTAATCGAAACCCTTTTTGCATACTTTTTGGTAGTCAGCGGAAGAGGATTTCTCGGTGAAGACATCAAAGAAAATCAATGAGAAGAAGTTCTCGGAGCTATCGGGTAACGACATATTCAAGGGCGATGTCCCGTTATCTTCCACGGAAAAGCAACTGAGCAATGCGAAATTGCGGGAGATGAGTGGGAATGACATATTCGCGGACGGGAAAGCAGAGTCGAGGGACTACTTGGGCGGAATACGTAAACCGCCAGGCGGAGAGAGCAGCATTGCCCTCCTGTAACCCTCTTTCCGGTAGATCTAACATCCCACGATTATTACTTCACTTGACTCTTTAATGTCATGTTTGATGCTTGTGTGCGTTTGAAATAATCTCATCAAAAAACTTTGATTGTATTATCAAACCTCTGCTTTTTTTTTTCTGTGTTGATTATCCAGTTCTGTTTAGGGTTTCATTTTATTATATTCATTTGTGAAAAAAAATAACTTTTTTTTTATATTTTCTTTACTTTCTTTTGAGAAAAAAAAATAAATTTGATTTTTAATTTAGTGAAACCTCTTGATCGATCACTCAATACTACAACTTACATTTTCCAAACCGTTCTGTCGATCACTCAAGGTAGGAGGAATGGCTTGTTGTGGATTGAAGACAACAACAAATGTTGCATCGCCGATAAAGAGAATTGTAAGGCCCAATTGCCCCAAGATGTTAGGATTATATTGACCTAACTTTAGGTTAATGTAATTATAAAAAAATAACAACATTGTTCCGCTTGTAAATCAACCGAAGAAGAAAGAAAAAAAGAGAAATGAGGGAAGAAAAAAAGGAAAAGGAATATTCACCGTATTTTCATCGTTCTCTATTCGTGGGTGAATTCTAAAAAAAATCTTTTTTCTGGATCTTACAAACACGATTCACGAATCATATTATTTTATAGAGCTGGGGAGTTCAAGTTATAATCCAGAATCAAGATTTTATAACTATGATTTTTTTTTCTTACCATTATTTCCACAATTTGAATATCTATGTAATGGATATTGATTATTCGATCGAATCTATATTAGGGAAAAAATCAACTCGTGTAATAGTAGCAATATCATCATGGATAGTCAAGTTATTTGAGAAACTAAAGTGATAAACTTTCCTCTTTCTAATTTTGGTTTTGTTGTTGATTTGTGGAGGAGACAGTGCAGACTGAACCAGAGAATATGGGGGTTGCAATAGTAGATCAAGTTGGTCTATTGAATAGAATTTGTACATCACAACTACCCGATGAAAAACTACATAAGATCCGTTGTATTCAGGAAAACCCTAGGTACAACTTGTACCAGGTCACAGAAGACGGTCTGATGATGATCAATGGTCGATTTTGTGTACCGAAAGATCTAGGGATCAGAGAATATTCTAAGCCAAACTCACCAATCCAAGTTTTCGATTCATCCGGGATCGACGAAGATGTATCGGGATGTCTGTCAGCTTTATCAATGGTCAAGGATGAAGAAGGACATCACTCGATGTGTAGCGAAATGTCCAACATGTCAATTAATCAAAGTGGATCAACAAGTACCAAGTGGGAAATTGTAATGTTTACCAATTCCCGAATAAGAATGAGACTATATTACCATGTATTCCATGATGGATCTTCCAAGGACGCAAAGTGGCAAGGATGCCATTTGTGTGGTCATGGATTGGTTAACCAAATCGGCTCATTTCATCCCGATAAAGAATACTTTTGTTTATTATCATGTATTCCGTGATGGATCTTCCAAGGACGCAAAGTGGCAAGGATTCCATTTGTGTGGTCATGGATTGGTTAACCAAATCGGCTCATTTCATCCCGATAAAGAATACTTTTGTTGTGAATCAGCTAACGAGGATATATATTACACAAATTGTGAAGTTACATGGGATTACATTAAACATTATATCAGATCGAGATGGAAGATTCACCTCACGTCTTTGATAGGCGTTTCAAAAAGAATTAGGAACCAAATTGTGTATGATCATCGCGTATCCACAAATAGACGAACAATCTAAGAGAACTATAAGGATGCTTGAGATCCTATTACGAGCATGTGCGTTGGAGTGGCCTGATAGTTGGGAGAATCATTTGTTGCTTGTTAACTTCACGTACAATAATAGCTATCATGCTAGCATTGGGATGCCACCATATGAAGCATTATACGGGCGACTATGTTGTACACCCTTGTGCTAGACTGAGGTGGGGGAGAGATCTATCTTCGGAGTAGAGATTGCCGATGAGACTATGGAAAAACTGAGAATTTATAAAATGAAAATGAAGGCGACACAAGATCATCAGATAACTTATCCAGATCCAAAAAGAAAGGATGTTGGGTTTAATATCGAAAATATGGTATATTTGGGAGTTCAAACAAGGAGATGGAGGATGGGTGGGAGCTGAGTGAACAAGCTATCACCACGGTTCACGGGGTCGTTTAAAGTGATTGAGCAAATTGTATAAGTTGCATATCAATTGGAGCTTACCTCATCTTTAGAAGAGATACATGATGTGTTTCATCTATCTTTGTTGCGTAAGTGTATCGGTATGAGATAAAATACTTGTTGAGCCACCATTAACTTTAAAAAAAGACTTAACGTATATAGAACATTCGGTGTGGATCGTGGATCACCAAGTGAAACAGTTAAGGTGTAAGTGTATTTCGATGATAAAGGTCATGTGGGAACATCATGGCATGGAAGGAGTGACATGGGAATTAGAGAACATCCGAGGTCGCGACGAAGAAGCCAAAGTCAGATCCTCCGACGAAGCTTATGTTTATTTTCGACCAGAAACTAATTGAGGAGAGGGAAGGAAGGAGAGCATGGGATGGAGGAGAGAAAAGGAATGAAAGAATGGGATGGAGGAGATTAAAGGAACGAGGAAGGAGATAGAGAATAGTTTGAGGCAACATATGTAAATTAGGGTTGAATGAAAGTTTTAGGTTAGAATTTTCTTATTCTTTATTTTATTTTATTTATTTATTATAAAAGTGTTGATATATGATAAAATATGATTGATTTCCTTTGGAAGAATAGTTGTATGTTCCATTAGGTACACATTATAACAAAATAACTCTTGCAATAAAGAGATTTAACATTTATTATTATTATTATTATTATTATTATTATTATTATTATTATTATATTTGGATTATTGTTGTTATTATTGATATAAAGTTATTTTAAATATATACAATATAATAATCCTTTATATCTTAATTCAACATCTATATATTATTATATTTGTCTTGGAAAAATTTATATATTAATTTTTTTTTCATATTGAATGCATTTGTTTCTCTGGGTTTTTAAAGGTAGAAAAAGTTATAATTTCTTAAGTATTTAGCAATCTAAACAATGATGAATATTTTATGATTCATACAATTGTTGTCTCATTTATTTTTTTAAAATATACGGTTTATAAGATATTCGATATAATAAATATATGTTTTCATAAGTTTTTAATAAATATTATTAATTTATTTTTTTTATTATAAGACGATATTCAAATATAGTTAGAACAAACACTTTTCACTTATTTTATAGTAACTCATATATTTTGATCTGTTTTTTTCAGTTGAACTTTCATTCAAGCATCAATACCTTACAATCTTCTAAACCGTTTGAACTCATTTCTAAAAAAAGGAGCAATCTTTGAGATAAATGATTTTTATATGGTTAGGAGCAACAAAAACTTCAAGCTGACTGACGCAAAAGTTGCAATTCAATTTACCATAACAACCAAATTTTTTTTATAATTTAAGAGTAACATATATCTTTTTATTTTTATATATGAATTATTATATTACAATAAACTATAAATTTTGGTTGAAATTGTCAATTGTTAATCATATTGAACATGTGGTTTATATATATGTTCAATGATTTCATATATATCAATGTTTATTTCTTATATATTATGTATTTCTCTAAAGATTAAATCAGCTGTATATACATTAATGTCAATTAAGTTTAGATTTTAAAACATTTACTTAAACACATATTTGTATATTAGTTGCTAATATTATTTTCTATATTTGATTTTTACGTTCTTATTATTTATATCATAATGTTTTTAAACTGCAAAACTACCATTTCTTTGTCCAATAACAACTGATAATAAATGTCATTTATTGATCATGGTTATATAATAAATGTCATTTATTTAGTCAAGAAAAAATTGATCATGATTATATATAGTACAAAATATATAGATAAACAAATATCAATTTATATTTATAATTTTTTCAATAAAAAATACTATAGATCTTTTGCATTATAAATTTCATATGTATATATGTATATGTATGTGTGTGTGTGAAATACATATTTACGACAATGTTAGTAGAAAACAAATCTTTATAATAATAATAGTAATAATAATAAATAAGTACTTATATATACATAAATAATAAATAAATAAAATTTCATAGTGAACACTAACCTATTTTTCTCGATTTATTAGGTATTGTCTGAAATTTTTTTAACTCCAAACGTAAATTTAAATATCAAATTTTCTTCAATAATCAAGTGTTTGCTTTAAAATATTCCAAATTCACATATTTCCATAGTTTAAACATATAGAATCTTAATTTTTTATTTTAAATATATTTTTCCTTCTTTCTTTAGTCGTGGGTATGCAGTTAATATTGTGAAATGACAAAAATTGTTTTATTTATTTAATTGATTGTGAAAATCGTGGGTCTTCCGTTGGTTATCATGGAAGAGAAAGCTTTGTCCTTCTAATTATCATCTCATGTCTCAACTCTTTTAACTCCTCCACCTACTCTCTCCTTGTTGCTCTCTTGTACCGCCGTTATTTTCGAAACAATCACCCTCCTCACCGAATCTCTGAAATAATATATAAAAATTTATTTTCTTTAATCTTACTATTAAACTATAATAATTATATGTTACATTTTTACCATTTTTAATAAAGTTCACACATATTAGTCATTTTTTTGTTTGGAGATTAAAAAAATACATGAAACATCTAGAACACGTTTAGATGTTATGAAAACGATTGATTATGTAGCATTTTCATAAAATGAATTCTTTAATAACAACTCTTGAACTTTATATATCACAGTGCATCTATGTAAAAATCTTTGTCGATTTACACATTAACAACAACATGAGAGACTGTATAATATAATCATAAATTATAATTACCAGTTTGATCATTTTTATATCCCGAATTGCATCATATAAGAATATATAAACATTTCAAATTACTCTAGAATGGATATAAATATTTGTATGTAAAAAATGTATGTATATATATACATTTATTTGAATATATTGAGTTCTACTTGATTTATATATAATATTTTTGGATCCAATTTTTAAAAAGTATTTACTATTACGATTTTACGCAGGATAATATTTATAATATATCATTCAAATTCATAAATATAATGAATATATTATTGTGAAAAATAATATAACCACCCGCGCATTATGCAGGTTCAGTTTCTAGTTTAATAATAATATTAATAGCACGATGTTTATATTTTTGTATATCATTTTAGAAGAATTTTATGTCAACAAAATTGATAAAATTGATTGAATTCATTTTAAAACCTAATAAAATTCTAGATTTTTTATTTCCAAAACAATATATTGACCTAAATGTGTAAAGTATCTAATAGTAAGTATAAATAATGATCTAATATTCATAATGTTAAAATTGTGATAAAAAATAATACTATAATAAATAATTTTAACAAATACAATTCAATCTAAAATTGTTTAAAATTGAAAAAATTAATAACAATTATTTAAAATAACATCAACGTTGTTGTGGCTTTCACATCAACGCTAACGTGGTTTCACCAAAATTGAGTAGAAATTAAAATTTTAATATTTTATATTTATAATTATGATAATTATTATCTTTTGTATTTTTTAGGGTTGTAGTTTTTTCATTAATAAATATAGTATTGGATATAAGAAATAATGTTCACTAATTTATCATTGTAAATGACAAAACAAAATTGTCAATTAATATTGGAAAAGAATTTAATAACATGATTATTATTATTTGTAACTCATACATTAGAATTTATAAAATTATTTACTAATAACGTAAAAAAATTAATTTTGAATTGTGATTATTTTTTAGTAAATTATTAAAACTCTTAAATTCTTTCTTAAAAAAATAATGACATGGTTGTCGCCTAGATGATGAGATGACAGCACCAAATTGCTTCAAACCTAACTTTTATATACTTTAATATATAAGATTATTTTAAATATCATGTGTATCTCATCTTCTCCCCGATAATTTCATCCATTATCATCTGTATTTTGTTAAAAGAAATGTTAAAATTAATAACAATTAAATCCCAATTTGACATAAAACACTATCGAGCGAGATTCCGATACCAATTGAAAGAATTCGATTATTCTTTATATAAATTCTATTATGAATTACATAAAAAATTAAATAGAGTATGTATGTAATTTACATAAATACTCATACCCCTCATTCATCATGTATATACTTTACATAAATACTCATACCCATATAATACGTAATTAATGTAGTAGAGTTAATCTTATGGTTCTACGTGTAATTTATAAATTATTCACACGAATGGTATGTGAAGAACAATGAGATTAGTTTTTTTTATGTGTGATAACCAAATGAATTGTCTTTCCAAAAAAACTCATATATATATATATATATATGCAAATAACTAGTTAATTATCTGATTTTCAATTATATCATTTAATTTCGTCCATCGTGAAATATAATGATATTACCAAAGTTTTCTATGCATATAATTTTTTACATTCCTGTCAATACTGCGATTAATTAAACTCGAATCCGATCACATTAATTTAGACTAAAGCGAATGAGAACACTTATGATATAATTATTCACATATATTAGATTATCCAAAAACTTATAACTTATGCTATGTATTAAAACAAACATTCATCTTGAAATTCTGATACGCAACATTTATATATACCGTACACATAAAAGGTATACATATATTGTGAATTACATATATGATGAATGAGGGGAAGAGAGGGATTTAAGAGGGAGCTGAACAAAGAGTCAACAAATTATATATATAAAAGTTCTTGTAAAAGGAGGCTTGTGGTGAAACCACCTAAGCAAGTCTTTACAATAAAATATGATGGAAGTTAAAAGATCTTTCTCAATATATCAATGTCCATTTCTTCTGTCATTATATCCACCACTTTCAAACTTTAAAACAGAACGATTTCTCATTTATAAAACATGAGTTTTAAAAATTCATATAAAATTGATATGGTTATTAATTATAATATAATTTATTTAACATTCATGTGCATTGTCATTTTATTCAACGATACCAATAAAATTTAAATTAATTTTTATACAGATACATGTTGTTATAAAAATAACCATCCGCGCATTGCGCGGGATCTCTACCTAGTATATAAAAAAATGGCTCATGCATGTCGTGGGAGGGCGTTGAAGGCTTTAATAACGAAGTTATTTAATTATTTCAAATTATTTAGTAATATTTTAAATTATAACATTATTTATGTGCAATAAATATGTATATATATATATGTGTGTGGGTTATCCGAAATTGGGAGTCGAAGTTAATGAGGCTATTAAAGTTGCATCGGCATTCATGAAGTCATGACCCTTCCCTCTTCGCCCTTCAACTGTATTTAGTGTCTCTCCATTTATTGACATTTTATTTCCCCAACTTCCTACTCCTCGACCGTCAAAACTTGTACTTCTTTTTAGCATTAATCACAAATCTAAAACTAAGACTATTAATGCCTACAAATTTACAGTTCTACCGAGCAAATTATATTACCCGTCACATAAATTGTGACAGAATTTACCCCTTCTTTTATTACAACTTGGAAGGAATGTTGCGACGGCGTCTGAATAATTTTCCACGTGGGTTATAACTTATACATGACCCTTTTTCTTTTGACCAAAAGAGAGCAAGCAAATGCGTTCTACTTGTACATATGCATGATATATCATAGAAAGGTTACATGCAATTTAACCTATATATAATTGTAGCATAGACATGGCCACACACAATAATATATACATCATACACTTATATGACAACATGAAGATGATGATGATGATGATAGTGATACATACTCATATGTAAAACTCCATGTATGTAATATTAGATCGATTAAGAATGTTTTTCTGTGTGTTTTCATAAGGTGTTTACAGCAGGTTATATACAAACGCAAGGATGGAGTAAAACGGAAAGATCCCAAATATACATAGCAAATATCACGGTGAGGATTGACTGAAATCTTGGCGATAATTGATTGACTGAAATCTTGGCGATAATTGATTGACTAAAATCTTGGTGAGGGATATCAGCTCGTGAAAAACCGCATTCACACTAATGTGTAGCGCGACCTGACTATCACAGTATAGTCACATCGGTCGTGAATGAGGGACTCCCAAATCCTGAAGGATCGCCTTGAGCCAGATAAGTTCGCAAGTTATCATAGCCATGACGCGGTATTCGACTTCGGCGGAAGAACGGGAAACAACATTCTGTTTCTTGGTTTTCCAAGAGATAGGAGTAGAACTCAACTGAACAAACCAACCCGTGAGTGATCGATGAGTCAAAGGGCAACCAGCCCAGTCGGAATCACACCATCCATAAATATGAAAATCCGAATCTAATCGAAGTAAGATACCTTGCCATGGATTTCCTTTGAGATATTGAACCACACATAGCACCGCTTCCCAGTGGTCATGTCGAGGAGATTGCATAAATTGAGTGAGGACCTGAACGGAGTAAGATAATTCCGGTCTTGTGATAACCAGATACAACAGACGACCCACCAAGCGCCGATATGCTGCAGGATCAGCAAAGAACTCCCCATTTGTAGTTATCAAGTTGTGATTCTGATCCATCGGTATGGAGACAGGGTTTGACCCGAGAAGACCCGTTTCTGAGATTATGTCCAAGGCGTATTTTCGCTGACAAAGATAGATACCAGTGAGATTCCGTGCAAATTCAATGCCCAAGAAGTATTTGAGTAAGCCAAGATCTTTCATATGATAACAAGATCTCAAATAGTTCTTGAAAGCATAAATAGCGGTCTTATAATTACCTATGATGATCAAATTGTCAACGTAGACTAGCACATGTATCAGTGTCCTTTTGATCGAGAACATGAACAAGGAATGATCAGAAGACGATTGTCGAAACCCATACGATTTAAGGGAACACGCGAGCTTGGCAAACCAACATCGGGGAGCTTGTTTCAAATCAAACAATGACTTCTGAACACGACAAACATGTGTCGAGTCTCGTAGTTGAAAACCGGGTGGAGGTTTCATGTATACCTCCTCGTGTAAGTCATCGTGCAAAAACGCATTATGAACATCCATCTCATGTACCTCCCAGTCACGAGCTGAAGCAACGGCTAAGAAAAGGCGAACCGTGACCATCTTGGCTACCGAAGCAAAGGTTTCTTTGTAATCCAACCCCTCAATTTGATTATTGCCAAGGACCACTAAGTGTGCTTTATACCATTCGATAGATCCATCAGAACAATATTTGATTTTGAAGACCCATTTGCTCTCGATCGCTCTCTTGGATAGAGGTAGAGAAACGAGATCCCACGTAGCATTTTCTTCGAGAGCTCAGATTTCTGCAGTCATGGCAGCTTTCCATTTCGGGTCTGCCAATGCTTCACGATAAGATCAGGGTTCTGAACCAGCGGTGACAGCAACAAAGAATGCACAATGTTTTGGTGTAAACCTGTGGCAGCTGACATACCTATCAATAGGGTACACGGATGATGATTGATCGTGTCTATCACGTGATACTCGTACTGTGTTGGTTACAAAATCTCGCAGTCGGGTCGATGGAACTTTCACTCATTGTCCTCTGCCCGAATCTGTGATCATGTCAGAGGAAGGATGTGAAGATTTAGAGGAATATGGTTCTGCTGAAGGACTTGGTGAAAAGGCGGATGATGTTGCCGTGTTCGAAGAACCCCCCTATCCACAATGCCCGTTCTTGTGAAGTTGTCTGGTGAAACGGTAGAGTGTGATTCTGAGATAACCGGTGAAGATGAATGCTAAGAGTTAGAGGGAACAAGTGGAGGAGTCACAGGCCCGTCGACATCAAGATCAGGCCAAACCTAGTCTGAAACATGAGGTAATGTCGGCTCGTTTGGAGAACATGTCTGAGGTGATGAGAATGGGAATAATTCTTCTCTGAAAATAACATCCCGAGATATAAAGAAAAGTTGACGATCGAGATAATAAACTCGACATCCCTTGTTACCAAACGGGTAACCAATGAAGATGCATCGATGACTACGGCTAGCAAACTTATCACCTTTCGTGTCTTGGTTGTGAGTGTAACACACAGAAAAACGAAGACCCGAAGATGTGAATATACAGGTTCTGTGCCGTGAAGTATATGAAATGGTGTCCGATTACCAAGAACAGAAGATGGAGTGCGATTAATAAGATGAGCTGTCGTGAGGACACTATCACCCCAAAACTCAACAAGTAAATTCACTTGAAACAACAAAGAGCGTGCGATATTGAGAATGTGTCGGTGTTTACGCTCAACTCGTCCATTCTGTTGAGGTGTACCAACACATGATGTTTGATGAAGAATGCCATGTTCGTAAAAAATATGTCGAAGACTTATAAACTCAGTTCCATTATCGGATCGGACGGTTTTGACTTTTGTTTCAAATTGGCATTCTACCATCGCGAGGAACTGTCGAATATATGTAGACACTTCAGTTTTATGGATCATCAAATAAACCCATACGCCTCGTGAATATTTGTCAACTATTGTTAAGAAGTATCTTACACCCGAGAAGGAAGGCGTCCGGTACGACCCCCACACATCACAATGTATAAGTTCAAAAATTGACGATGTTTTATTCGAACTTTCTGGAAAACAATCTCTAACTTGTTTCGCACGGATACAAACTTCACACGCGTTATTCAAACGCAAAATATGATGAAAAACTCAAGGCAGAAATCAAATTCAAAGTCTTCGGAGCAAGATGACTGAGTCGTCGATGCCATGTTTCCTCGGAGCAAAGAGAACTTGTCCGAACAGCTGATGTCACCTCCACCCCTTGGAAAAAAATACAGTCCCTCACGGTATTCACCCGCTCCAATCAGCATCTTGGTAGTGCGGTCCTGAATGACACATAACTTATTAGCAAATTGAACCGTGCAATCCTTTTGTTCCAACTGCGATATGGAAATAAGATTACAACGTAACCCCTCAACATAAAACACTTCTTTCAGAACCATATTCATCCCAAGTCTAACATTCCTTGTTTTAGAGCCATACTCTGTCCTCCATCTGGTAAGTAAATCAAACAGGGAGCAACTTCAGAGATGTCCGATAAGCATGAAAAGTTTCTTGTCATGTGATGAGAACAACCGGAATCGAGAATCCAATTAAGATTAGAGAGATTACCATATTGATTTTCAGTAGCTCCCATTTGAGTTGCATTCACCATAGCAACTAAAGTATTCCATTGTTCGTCACTTAAACCACTAACAGTAGAACGATCAACATCGGTGAGACTTATCTGAGAGAAAGAGGTCGGAACAACATTCTGAACCTGTGCCATATTCGCTCGAGCCGAGAGAGGAGTGGCACGTCCCCTGCGAGACATCATAGAAATGGAAGAGCCACGTCCGTGTCCCGATCTGTTGCGAGGTCGATCGCCCCACCATTCCGAACACCCAAGTATCTGAAAACACCCATCTGCTCTATGGCTTGAGCGATTGTAGTTCGAGCAAAATAGTTTCAATTTATCATCTGCGGGAGGTCGGGACTGCCCTGTTTTTGTAGCGAATGCCATTGCAGGTGGACGTTCGTCGAAGGATTTGAAAGAGAGACGAGAGCTCTCATCTTGCAGCACAATGTTGTAGACAGAGTTAAGGTCTAGCAAGGGATCGCGAGACAATATATTGGACCGGACGATTCTAAAGGTGTTGTCGTCTAGTCCCATGAGGAAATCATGGACTCTATCTTCATTGCGGTCTTTTTCGATTTGAGCAGTGAGATTACAGGTACACTTCCCACATTCGCAAACCCGAAGAGGCCGAGAGTGCAGCAAATCACACCAGATTCTATTCAGCCTCCCGTAGTATGCATCAATGCTGGTACCGCGCTGCGTGCAGTGAGCTAATTCAGATCGGAGTCGGTGAATACGAGGTCCGTTTTTTATAGCAAAACGTTGTTTCAAATGATTCCACAGATCACAGGCCTCATCACGGTGAGTCATCTAAGATTGCAAACCCGGTTCAAGAGTATTCTTGATCCATGAGACCAGGAGTGCATTGATTGTGTCCCAGCCTGCAAAATCTGGCGATTCAGTCGGAGGTTTCGGTATGGTACCATCAAGGAATACGAACTTCTTCCGAGATTTGAGAGCAGTCTGCAAATTCGATGCCCATTCGTCGTAGTTCTCTCCACGAAGCAATGGTTGTGAGAGAACAAGGTCGGGGTTGTCAGTTGATGTTATGTCATAAGGATTGATGGTTCTTCAAGCCGGTTCTGGAGCAACATCAAGTTCTCGTTCGGGTCGGGTTCATGGTTGTGTTCGGAGTAAAGGAAATCGGAGACGGAATCGTGGTCGGGTGGAATCAAGGTTCGAGATTTCGGAGTTTATCGGGTTTGGAATCAAGGTTCTAGGTTTCGGTGTTCATCGATTTCGGGTGAGTCTGTTGGAATCAAGGTTTCGGGTAGATTTGATTCTAGGTTTCGGGGTTCGTCGATTTCGGGTTAGTCTGGTTTCGGGTGAATTTCGTCGGTTTTTCTGGGTTTCGGGCAGAGGTTTCGAAGGTTATCGATTTTTCTGGGTTCGTCGATGAGGTTTCGAAGGTTGGTCGGTTTTCTGGGTTTGTCGGATCAGTCGGGGTTTCAATTTGAGACAGAACGGTGACTGGGTTTCGGGATCGTGGTTTCGGTGGCTAACGGTGAGTGTTCGGTGAGAAGCAGAGGAGGAGATTTAAAGTGGCAGAAACAGAGTGAATCGCAGAAGATGAAGTTTTGAAGGTAAGAAGATGAAGATGGATTCGGTGGTTTCAGGAATCTGTTATCGGAGAAGATGAAGATGGGTTCGGTGGTTTCAGGAAAATTTGAGTGAGGTCGTGTTCGGGATCTAGAGAAAAACGCAAAGAAGTCGAAATTTAGGAAAAAATTTCGAGCTCTGATACCATGTAATATTAGATCGATTAAGAATTTTTTTCTATGTGTTTTCATAAGGTGTTTACAGTAGGTTATATACAAACGCAATGATGAAATAAAATGGAAAGATCCCAAATATACATAGCAAATATCACTGTGAGGATTGACTAAAATCTTGGTGAAGATTGATTGACTGAAATCTTGACGAGGGATATCAGATCCCAAAATTTTCTGCAACAATGTATACGTACATTGATCATATAAAACGCAAGGAAAGAATTGGTTAGGACTTCACATCTAAGCATTTAAATGAGTTATTGAATACACCCAACTTGAAACTCGCACATCATGCTCTACATATGTTTCCCATTTTATGACTTTCCTCTTTTGTTTCTCTTCTTCAAGTAAAATATACAAATTTCAAGAATTAATTAATTATATACTGAAGAGCATATATCATGTACTTAGACAATTAAAAAACAACTGATATATCATCATTTTCCTTTATAGATGCACCATGTATGCTAAGTACACCAGTCTTTAGTTTGAGAGTAAGTCATAATGTAATGATATATATGGTTGAATGAATGTAATTATGAGATATTTTGTTTGTATCGGTATATGATTCAATTACTATACGAGAACCGGTGGAGACAATAACTTCCTGAGGGGTCATCCTATATATATATATATATATACACCTTCATAAACTCTGAAAGCCCATCTGATATTTTCCTCCTACAATCAGAGAGAGCGAGAATTGCAAATGGTTTCTCCACAACAAGAAACCCTCTGTTCGAGAAAGCGGGACATCTCAGACTATAGAGAAGAAGAGTTAGACAGTTCATTGAAGAAGAGGAAGCAAGAAGAACAGTCACAAGGCAAGAAAGCAGTGAAATCAGAGAGCAGAAGATGGGAAGGGTTCGACGTTGAGCTTCACCTCTGCAATCCTCTCTCTTTGGAGTGGCAGGAACGTGTACACACTCAGGTATATATTATATATATATATATATATATTATATATATCCTTGTATTATTCCCAACGATATAATCTATAAAGGCATATGGATATGCATGATGTATGCAGTGTCAATCAAGGACATCTGAAGTTCATAGGACATACCCAGAAAGTTCTGGAGGACTCAAGATGAGCTTAGACCTGGAGCTGAACCTTTTTCCTTCTGATTCACCTGTAAGGAACAGCGTCAAGAATGATCAATTTCCAAAGCACAAAGAGATCAAATCATCATGGGGTGAAAATTCCGCCAGTTCGAGTATTGGGTTAGGACTAAGGCCACCATGCCCCTCCTGGCTTGCATTTGAGGGTGATGATGATGATGACGATGATGATGATAATGATGATGATGAGAAGAAGAAGAGGGAAATGATAACAAGAGTGTGTATGAAGTGCCACATGCTGGTTATGATGTGCAAATCAGCTCCAGTGTGTCCCAATTGCAAGTTCATGCATCCACATGATCACAGTTGTATGGACCTCTTCAAGCCTTCAAGTTTACTTAGCCTCTTATGTTAATATATTTCCTCTGTTTCTCTACATGATCTGAGAGTCTTAGATATAGACAAGTTATGTATATATAGGGAACTGAAAATGCTGTTTTATAATTTAATATCTATCCCTAACTATTCGTATTCGTAATGACATAATAACATGTATGTATAAGAATTTGTGATATTGAATTTCTCGCAGTTGAAATATGCAAAAGAGAAAAGTATCATCTTCTCATGGGCATATAAGGGGAATTATCTATGAGGTTCGGAGGGTAAATGTTTTTACATACTGAAAGATGGAAGGGACCTGAAGCAAGTGAAAATGTATGTACGATGGTGTGAACAACTTTCTTTCTGGGGCTGTACATCCTGAAACATGAAACACAGCCCTTACTGACTTCACTTAACAGATAAAACATAAACTCCTCTGTTAATCTTCTAATTGCATGCTGAAACAAGGGCTTTTGGCAGTGTGTATGCGACTTAAAATGATTGGGAACATTTAGGGGGTGGACATTTCCCCGGACCGACCCAACCCGAATAATCCAACTCATGAGATATATGGGTTTTCTTAGAAAACCCATATGGTTCAATATAAAAAAACCCAAATGGATTTGGGTCGGTCTGGGTTCGAGTTTGGGATAATCCGAGGAATCCGAACAAAACCATAAACAAACCCGTTTAAAACCCAAATTTCCCGTTTAAAACTCGAATTTCCCATTTAAAACCCGATTTATCCGTACTTAAATAACCAAAAAATCCGAAGAACCTGAATTACCGAAATATCTAAATAAGCCAAATACAATTCGGGTTTTTTTGTATTCAATGTTTCAAAAACCGAACAACCCAAACCCGGACTGAAACTCGAAGAACTCATCCCGAAAACCAAATGAGTTTTTTTGGGTTCAATTTTTCATAATCCGAGGAACCCGAACTCGGACCAAACCCGAGGAACCCGTCCCGAAACCCGGATTGCTCACCCTAGGAACATTGATATACCTTCAGTCAAATGCGTAGGGGTCATCAGCATACGGATTGAGGGAGCCTTCTGAAAACAAGTCGCCGATATTTGCAGAGCGTGGAGGACCATTTATGGTTGTTACCTGTGGGAAGACATAATATAACACCAACTTCAAATAAAGGAAGTGAATAATATAACACCATGCATGGCATCTTTTAAAAATAAATAAAAAAAACTTTTCCAACACTGAATACAACGTTGCATTTCATTCCACAAAGATCCATGTAATTTTTACCCAATATGAAAAACTTGATTCCCTACTGTTAGACCTAAAAAGCTTCTCAAGCCTAGTAGTATCACTACTAAAAAAAAGGAGATTAGGGTGGCCAAATCTGTCCTTAATCCATCCCTAACTAGACGGACAATCCGTCCCTGAATCTCAACGTAAATCTGACCCAACAACGGACAGAAGTTCCATAAAAAATCCGTTGGGATTTCTGTCGGGAAATATGCTAGATGTATCTAATATTGGATGATATAAAATATTACAAATGCAAATTGAAATTACAACTTCCTGCGTCAACTTGCTAACCAGCGGTAGACTTGAGAACAATATAAAATTCAAATGGCAGTAAAAGTTTTGGTATTTATGTTACCTTAGTCATAGTTTTGGGGGTCTTTGCTCTTGGTGTAACCCTCCTTGCCTTGTGTTTTCGTGGCTCCTGTTGCAATTAAAATGGGACTAAGATCAAAGATGGAACAAAATGGGTCTCAAAATATATATATCCGAGTTACATAATGAGCTCTATATATATATATATATATTGAATAGGTACCTCAAACATGACGGTGCTTCTTGTTTTTCTCCGTTTTGTTATAGTTCTCCCATTATTGGTCTCAATTTCATACTCACGACGAGTTACCTTCCAAGTTGAACCACAAACAAGAGAATGAAGAGGGGCTGACGTAGTGTAAAGTAAAAGGACGTGTTCTAATATATTTTACCTTGTGGTGATGCTTAGGAATGCTCATTATGCTTCCGGTGTTCACATTTTCAACTTTCTTCAGCAATTGTGACACTGGTGTTGCTGTTGCCTTCACAAAAGGGGAATCCTGCTGTCAATCCATAAGGAAGTGTCAGACGTGCAAACTTGACCAAGCAGAAACATAAGAATCAAAGTCAAAATGGTCTGTTTTTTTTTTCTTTGCCTGTTCATCATTATCAGCCCTCACTGTTATAATCTGGTCTCTTTTGCTACCGGCAGAACGAGAATCTCGCACTTTCCTGGATGTAACCGAATACTCCTACGAGAGAATAAAACTATTAGAGCAATAATATTATGTTAAATTTTATATTAGTTATGGATATCATGCTTTTCTTTTCGTGATATGCAAATAAACGTAAGGGTTATATCGTGCTAAGCGAACCAAATCTAGCAACATAGATATAGCTTATGTTATGATATAAGCCGATATTTTGGGTGGATCATATATGATTGTAACAAATTATTATTTCCATCCTGACCCTCTTCGAGTTTACTTCTTGCTCTTCTGGTGGATTATCACTCATAACCTTCCACTGTAATTGCAACAAAGCTTTCTGCCTCTCTTCCTGCAAGGCAGAGGGACCCCTTTAGTTGAAATGCTTAAAGTTTCATGTGTACTAGAAGAAATATTTACTTTAGACTTTTGAAGATCTAATTCTTCTTGCAACTTTCGGCATTCATCTTCGTACTGACACTTGAACGCTTTCAACTGAACTTCATGCTCATTCCTGAGGGCTGTTATCCTCTGGATAAGATAAAGAACTATTTAACAACTAATGACACCATATTTTTACATTTACTGAACTATGAATTCATGTAAAGAGATACCGCTTTCAGTTCATTTTCAGCAAGAATCTGAACTCGTCTCGTCTCCTCATCATGCTTGGTTTTAAGATTGAGCTCCTTATTCTCAAAGTCCTGCTTAATCTTAATTATCTGCGGAATATGAATCCGGACATCAGTTAATCTTCAGAAGTTTATCATTCAACATGCCATATTGTCTGTGATAACCATAAAAATTGTAAAAAAAAAAAAAAAGTTAAATGGATCTCTGTCTCAGAGATCTAGTTGATGAACTGAAATGGAGGGGAGTTCTTTCTGATGTATTTATAAGCTATGCATGAATGGTTGATAATGTGAAATCCCAAAATAATTACAGATTATAAAGACTTGCCATAGTTCATTAAACAAAAAACAGAACCTCAAATACGATCAAGTGATGTAAGCTTAAAAGGATTGACAAATACAAGGCTTTGTACATACCAGAGAAGCATGTTCCTCCTGAAGAGTCAGCAACTGTCTTCTTGATGCTTCTTTACAATCTACAAGTTCTTTATCATATTTCATGGACAATTCTTTGACAACCTTTTCAACCTGGAGGCCAGAATGACAAACGTCACAAGAATATGATCATTGCGTAATCCATTGCGAAAACAGACTATGTCATGTGAGCAAACCTTTTCCTTTTCCATGATAATAATCTCCTGTTTCTCCACATCATACTTCCTCCTGATCTCGTTAATTGCCTAAACAATATCAGAAGAGTATAAAATTTTAGCATATTACATCCAGCTTTAGTCAAGGGTTTTTAACACTCCTTGGGACAGAAGTTTTTAGTTTATATTGAAGAAAATGCTCCAGAAATACCTGGTCATTTCTCTGAGATAATTCTTTCAAGTGCTTTGATAATTCTAATTGCTTATTCTCCAGCATCAGATCATATTGCCTCTTTTCTTCGTCAAGCTTGGTTTCAGCAGCTACCAGCAACGCCTTGTTCTGCAGAAGGATTGACAAATGAACAGTAAGTTCATGTCCTGCTAACTATAATTCTGAACAGTAAATTCATGTCCTGCTAACAATAATTTATGTTTACTGAACAGTAAATTCATTTCCTGCTAACTATAATTCTTAAACCTCGATGATGTGTTGGTCTAGCTTCTTCTCATTCTCCTTGCACTGCTGGAAAAGCCGCTCTTTCTCCTCTAAGATGCTTTGGAGTTGGTTCACCTCTTTCACTAATGAATCGGCAAGCAGCCGATGGTCTTCGCTCTCTTTCTGCAAGGTCTCTATTTGTTCAACCTTATTCTTAGTATCAGCCTGCAGTTTCTCAGAGTTCTCTTTGATCTCTGACTCTAATGATGAAACTTTTAATGACCATTCTTGCTGTAAGATTGAAAAGTACGGATTTAGCATTGCAAGCAGGTGTGGATATATATATAATACACAGATACATAGAATTCAATACCGTCTTATTCTCTGATGCCCTCAGATTCTCCAGCAAAGTTTCTATTTCCTCTTTCAGCTTAGAAATCATTGTTTCTGTTTCAACATTCTTTGAAGCAAGACTGTCTGCTTCAGACTGCAGTTTCTCGATTGTCTGCTTTGCGGAGCAGCGTTCTTCAGAAAGTTGGGATACGATGGACTCTTTTGCTTTCTCAAGGTGAGCAATTTTTTCATTTAGTTCTTGGCATGTTGATCGCAAAGCTTCTTTTTCCAAAGTTTCATTCAGGAACTTGTCATGGAGTTGGTTGAATGATCTTTGAGCACGTTCAGAAACAAGATCTCTGTCCTTTTGCAGCAATAGAAAATAAGTATTATACAAGCCATTTAGCTTGTCAAACTTCTCGAAGAGGTTGGAGTTCTGTTTGTCCAGCTCAACGAGCTCTGTTACTAATGCATGGACAAATCCCTCAAGCTTCTTGACCTCCTGGTCTGAGCTAACCAGTTTTTCAGATAGTTCATCCACATTCAATTGAGTTTTCATCTTTTCTTTCTCCAATTTATCCTGGATAGCAATAAGGGATTTGATCTCGTCGTCTTTCGTTCTTAACTCAAGACCTACCTTCCCGAGTTGGCAGTTCAAATTTTCGATATCGAGTTTCCTTTCAGCACTGGTTGCTTCAAAATTCCTTATCATAACATCTGTCATTAAGAAAGGACAAAATATGAAGAGATGATATCTGTGATCAAGAAGTTGTGGCAGGAAAAAGCAAAAACATATTTTGAATTATGTGTCACTGCAACATGACATCGTTGGCTTGATTGAAAAACTAGGAAAAAGACACGGTTCTCGGGTCAAAATTAAGAATTTAAGGCATACAGACACTTAATGCCACATGGATAAGTGCGCTTTCTCGGAATAACTTTCTGTAATGAAAGCCAGAAACCCGTGACGGGCTATGTAGATAATATACTACTAATGAAGATAGAGCCCCATGATAAAGATCTTGACATGTTGCATTTGCATATAACGAAACTCTCCAAATATGAATCAAATAGTCTCTACCATGAATGTTTTACAACAAAAATAACAGACATTTTACCTTTCTCCTCTATGACACTTGCAGTCCTGCACTGCTCATCCAAATAACTTCTTTTCATCTGTTCTTTCTCAATCTTAAGCTCCTCCAGTTCATTGTCACCTGCATGGTTGACTTAAACATTCTGACATTGATACTAATAAGATCCAAAAACGAGAGCCCTGAAGTCATGTGGTAAGAGGCCTACAGCAGTGACTTCAATTATTTACATACAGAAATCTTTTTGCAGGTAAAGAATCATCAAAACATAACTGGAACAAATGATGAGCTCCTGTCTCAGCTAGCAAGGTGTTGTCTTCATAATAGAGTTAAGCAATGACTTACGGCTTTTTACGTTTTCTTCAGCAGCCTCTAATCTTAAGCATAGATCTTGCATTTGCCTATTTAAAGAGTCTATTGCTTCAGAACTAGAAGAAAGTTTGCTCTCAAAACACTCCTTATCCACCTCAGCTGTAGCAGCAAGTTGGAAACCAAAAAAGAAACAAACTTTAGAACGTTAAATAAATCCAAAGAATTTTTTTGCAGTTCCATCTACTCTTACCATCCTGAACTTGGGAAGCCAAGTGATGTAGAGTCTCAGTGAGTTGATCACACAAAGTTTTTGTTGAAGAGAACTTAGACTCCAATCCTTTCCAGAGCTTCTCATCTTCCTTTTGCCTTACTCTGAGCTTAGCATTCTCATTAAAAGCGTTCTGCAATTTTTCCTCTAAGGCTCGGATATGGTCCACTGACTTTTTCAGCTTAGAATTCTGAATCATGGGGGAAGAAACCAGTTTTCGTTCAAACTCCATTCGAAAGTGTTTCCAGCAATTAATTTGAAGGTAAAAGCCAAGGATTTCGAACCTAACGATAAGAAACTCCTCTAAAATAGGACATTAACGTGAAGATAACCAAACACTAGCAAAATTAAACGAATAGATCTGCATTTTCGTGCTTCAATAGATTGAACATCAAAAGTTGAACCGAAAAGCGTAAACAATACCTCGTATCTACATCTAAGAAGCATAAGCATAAATACGCAGTGATCAAAAGTAGAAAACGGGGTAACGGTTGAAATACCGCCAATTCGAGATCGGTTTTCATAGAAGCCTGTTCCTTCACCAATTTCTCTGTTGACAAGGAAAAACAGAACGCGATCATCAAAATCGCAAGAATTCGGATGAGGATGAATATACATATCAACGAAAAATCAAAAACCTGCAGTGAGCTTCAGATTCGCAAAACTTCCGGATGCTGTGGAATCTTGAGGTTGGCGCGAGGAGAAGGATAACGTCTTCGCCGATCCCAACGTTGATCGGTGCTGATCGAAGCTCTTCATCGACGGAAACCCTAACTTTTGCATGACAAGTTTGAAAACAGAAATCCTAAGAACAAAACTGAAGAAAACTCTCTCTCTCTCTCTCTAATTTGAACCCGAGTAGGAGATAAATCTGAAAACGAATTTGAGCGCCAAGCTCTTCGAAGTTTATACGGGCCAACGGCTATCTCCTTCAAAAGGCTTCACGTGGGCGGGCTGTTGACGTCAGAATAACGGCCAACGTCAAAATATCATTGTTTTCTACTTTTAAATAAATTCAATCCGACATGAAAATTTGTTATATTTTTTTTTTTCGCGAAAGTTCACTATCATATGTTAGAAAATGATTATTTTGCCTTATTTATTTAAAGTTCCACATCGATTTTTAAGAAATATTTTGACTAGTATATATTAAGTTTCATGTTTTATACAATTTAAAAAGTTGATGGAGCAGTTTTAGATTAAAGCAGGTTTTGCAGAAAATATCATACATGTGCACGATGCCACCACCGTCCGCACGCCGCCTAGACCGGGTTAGGTCAGGTTTTATTCCATCTATTTTGGTGAGGAGCCGACTCATTTTGATGGAAGGCATTTCGATAGTGATAGTGGCGGTTAGGGGATTTCACGGTGAGCTATAAAAGACCACTTCGACCAAGGGAAAAAGACCACCTAAACAAAGTTTCTCTTTCACTATTTTCCAACCATGTAACCCCACGCATGCCTTTGCTTTTCATACGAGTTTTTAGCTATTTCAACTTCCTCTTCGCGAGTGCACGCGTACGAGGAAGTCGATGTGTGAACCTTGGAGAAGCGATCGGACTCGGTTGCACCATGATCGTATCGAAATTTCGCTTTCAGGGCAATAGTATTTACCACGACACAACTTGATTATCGTTCATATTTTCTAACATCATACACAAATAAATATATATATATATATATACACACTGAAAATTTGATCAAATTAATATCAATTGGGGTGAAGCATGCACAAATTTAGAGAGATTGATAGCCGGAGCTTCCGCATGACGCTGAGTGATGTCTCGAGCTTAATAATACCATTCTTCTGTGCGGATGCGAACCAAACTAGTGGCAGAATCGCAGGTTAAAGGAGTGTTGTCCATCTACAAGGGTCGGGTCTAGTCGCAAGGTTCCCTCGGGTTCAATGTTGTAGGGCATCTACGACATACCTAAACCTAAACTTAAACCTTTGGACCGAGTCCATTTGGGACCCATGGGGACCCTCTTATGAGTCCATGTTGATGGCCAATATGTGGTGAGATGGAAGGTCCAGCTGCAGCTAAGTAATTAAAATGGATAATAAGATTCACAGAAGAATCCTTCATCTGGGTCATTCTCCGAACCGAATGCATGACACAGCCTTATTGAGTCCACTATAAGGATGACCGATGAAATTGCAATCATCAGCAAACACAACGATTGCATTTTTCAACGACTACAACGAGATGAAAACTGATTGGTCGAAACGTAATTGTTCGCAATCACCGTGAATCGTAAAATAGTTACGAAACGATTAGGATTTGATACGTTTTGACTAAAGATACATAAATTTTTTAAATAACTTTTTAATTAATTTAAAATATTTAGAAAATTATAATTAAAATATAAACTAAAACGACCAAATTTAAATAAATTTTTTATTAACAAATGATATTTATTTTAATAATTTTATTCAAAAAACAATCGTAATTTTATCAATCCAACAATTCCATTAGTCAAGATAAAATAAAATAGAACACCTTTAATCGCCCGACATAATCACCACCTAGGGGTGTAAAAAACAGCCCGAGCCCGCGGGCCCACCCTAAAAGAACACAGCTTCGTTTTGTTCCCCCGATTCTCTCTCTCGTTCCTCTCTCTCGTCCCCTTCGTTTCCCCCTAAAACAGCTCGTCGTTCCCGTTCGATTCGAGCTTCGTCTTCCTTCGCCCGAGCTTCGTCTCCCTTCGCCCGAGCTTCGTCTCCCTTCGCCCGAGCTTCGTCTCCCTTCGCCAGAGTCCCGTTCGAGCGCCAGAAGGTATATTGACTCAGACTCGTGTATTACCGTTTAGGATTTGAAATTACAGTTTAGGATTTGGAATTACAGCTTACCGAGCGTCTGTTCTCTTACCGAGCGTCTGTTAACTCACCGAGCGTCTGTTAACTGGAATTACAGTTTAGGATTTGGAATTACAGATTCGGATTTGTTACAGAATGGAATTAGTAACTACAGAATGGAATTAATAATTACAGAATGGAATTTGTTACAGAATGGAATTTGTTACAGAATGGAATTACATAATGGAAGTACAGATTAGGAATATTAGGATTTGTTAGGAATTAGTACAGATTAGTCATTGAATCATTTCACTCGTTTGTCGATTGTGTTAGGAAAATTATGTATTGAATCTGTAAAATGATGATGTTAGTAAAATTAGGATTTAGGGTCTGTAAAATTAGGATTTGATTATATTTTTATTGCAGATTGCAAATGGACGATAATTTTCGTCATGCTGAGCAAACGGTAGATGAGCAAACAATAGATGATTATGTTCAACAAACGATAGAAGATCACGACGACGGAGACGATCAACCTACTCCTCAAGTAAGTGGTTCTTCTAACAAAAGGAAAAGGTCTGATGTTTGGGCACATTTGATTACTATAAATAGTACTCAAGCCAAATGCAAATATTGCGATAAAGTGTTATCCGCAATATCAAGTAAAGGTACATCACATTTAAAACGTCATGTGGATAATTGCAAGTCTAGACCTAGAACCAACAATCCATTGGAAATGTTGATTGATTTTGATGGAAAGGTGAGGGCAAAGAAACTAGATCAGCTCACCTTTAGAGAAAAACTTGCTAGGTGCATAATTGCTCATGAGCTGCCATTCTCATTCATTGAGTACCCGATGATTAGAGAGTTGATTTATTATCTAAACCCGGATGCGAAATTTATATGTAGAAATACTCTGATGGCTGATTGTTTGCAGTTGTATGAGCGTGAGAAACAGTTGCTGAAAACTGAATTAGGAATGGTTCGTAGTAGAATTTGTTTAACTACGGATCTTTGGACCGCAATAAGCCATGAGGGATACATATGTGTAACATCACATTATGTTGATAAAAATTGGCATTTGGCTAGTAAGATATTGTCTTTCACGACTATACCTCCTCCGCATACTGGACTAGAAATATCAAACAAGATAATCGCTTGTTTGAAGGATTGGGGTATTGAGGATAAAGTGTTTTCGATTACCGTAGATAATGCTACATCTAATGATAGTTTGATGTCCATCTTAAAACATCGCATGCAACCACAAAATTTGTTGATGTGCAAGGGAGAATACTTTCATGTAAGATGTAGTGCACATATATTAAATCTTATTGTGCAAAGTGGATTAAAAGTGATTGAAGGTGCATTACAAAAGATCAGAGAGAGTGTGAAATATTTAAAAGGATCTGAGTCGAGGATGAGAATGTTTAAAGAATGTGCGGAACAACATGGAATTGAAATTGGGGTTTTTTTATCTATGGATGTTAGCATTCGTTGGAATTCAACTCATGTTATGCTTGATAGTGCTCTTAAGTATCAGAATGTTTTTGTTAGTCTTGCGTTGATTGATAGCAATTATAAGTGGTGTCCAACGAACGAAGAATGGAATAGAGGGGAGAAGATACGAGATTTTTTAAAACCTTTTATGGATATTACTACTCTGATTTCGGGATCAACTTATCCAACTGCCAACATGTATTTTATGAAGATTTGGAAAATTGAAATGCTTTTGAGAAAGTATAGGGAGAATGAAGATGAAGTCTTAAAGAATATGGCTGAAAAGATGCAAGCAAAATTTGACAAATATTGGGATAGTTATAGTATCATTCTCTCAATGGCAGCTGTTCTCGATCCGAGAATGAAAATGCAATTACTGAAATATTGCTACGATTCCCTTGATGAGAACACAAGTCAAATGAAAATTGATGAAGTTCGAAGTAAGATGTTTTCGCTTTATGAAGAATACAAAATCAAATTTGGAGTTCCTACATCTTCGACATCCTCTCAAAACACCAGCAAGAAAATGACCAAAGGCTGTAGTTCGAGTTATTTTGATGTAAGTTGTTTCTTTTATATTCATCATTTAATATTTGGTTTCTTTATATAAATTTTTTATTATTTATATTTATAGGATATTGCTGATTTCGACGACAAAGTACCGTCTTCAGATGATGGATTAGGATCAGGTTTGGATAGATATTTAAGAGATCATAAGATACATGTGCAACGTAATTCGGATTTGGATATCTTGCATTTTTGGAAGTCTAAAATGTATGGTAAAGAACTATCGTTAATGGCGTCCGGTATTTTAAGCATTCCTATTACCACGGTTGCTTCCGAGTCTTCATTTAGTGCTGGTTCGAGGGTGCTTAACAAATATCGAAGCCGTTTGTTGCCTTCTAATGTTCAGGCGTTAATTTGTGCTCATTCATGGCTATTTGGTTATTCCGAAGTTCGTAAGTATCTATTTATTATTTGATTTTCATATTCATTATTTGATTTCGTATCATTTATTCATTGTCTTGTTAAACAATTACAGGTACTGCTAACTTGACTACTTCTTCTACCGTTGCCACCACGACAATAGCTACGACGACAGAGGAAGATATGCAAGTTCATATGTTTGAATGTTGAAGACTTTTATTTATCCGTTAAGACTTTTAATCCTCCTTCGTTGCAACTCCACTGATTTGTTGTCGGATTTGTTGTCTGATTTGTTGAAGGAAGTAAAGTCCCGTGGGCTGCCCGAAGCCCGCTCGAAGCCCGTCGGGCCGGGCCGCGGGCCAAAGATTTTCGGCCCGTTTAAAACGGACCGGGCCGGGCCCGAACCCGAATGAACCGGGCCGAAACGGGCTCGGGCCGAGTTCGGGCCGGGCCGACCCGTTTGACACTCCTATCACCACCAATCACAAAAACAGCTTTACCAATCGCACATATATCCTTCCCACCTGTCAAACCCTTACCACCGGACCTATCCATTATAGCTGAGGAACTTAATTCATAAAATCAGGGCAAAGTTCGCAGTTTGGTATGCTACTGATGAACCCTAATTTCCTTTCTCTCATTAACAATTGTGACATAGAAAATAATAAAAGGAAACGACCAGTTTCAAATCTTTAGCTTTGAATTGCAATCTCATTACCAGGTTTAAGCCATCAACCAGAAGGACACCAAAATCCTAAAAAGAAATCCCATAAACCCTAGAAGAAACTTACGAGGGCATCATATCCTAATCAAACCTCGTCCTCGTGGAGAAGCATATTCGGGATTCCCTTGTTGACCGTAAACTTTCGTCCAGTCTCCGGGCAGACGAGCGCACCTTCCTCGAGGTGGAGTTCAAGCAACGCATGGTGAAACCTCCTGAGAAAAGGTTCGTCGGAATCCATTGCCGCCGCGTCAGGTGCCGAATCCGGTAGCTCAGCATAACCCAGGGAACGCGCCGCCTCCACGAGAGCCTTCCAATCGATCTTGGCAAATATGTGCTTGAGAAAATCAGGATTGAAATCCACCTCCTTCGCTATCACCTTCTCGGCCTCAATCCGAAGAGGGAATCCATTTGTCACTCCCTTTATGTTGCAGGAGAGCATGTTGTGCGCTATCAACCTCATCTCTCTCTCTCTCTCTCTCTCTCTCTCTCTCGGTGGGCTGGGGGCACTAGGAGAAGCAGAGATGCACGAAGAAGAGGAAGTGGCGAGGAGGTTGAGCCCGTTGAGAGGGACAGTGTGTTTACCGAAAAGACAAAAGTACCCCCTGTAGCAGGTGGAGGGCTTAAAGTAGGCCCATATTAAATATTGGGACAGATGTGACAAATAAAGGCCCGATAATATTTATTAAAATTTACTAACATTATTGAATGGATTTAAGCAAGTCTTCAAATAATATTCGCGAAACTTGATATTGTAATATTGTCCAATGTTTACATATGAATGATGTTGATAAGTATATATATGTCAAAAGTAACCAAATAAAATATGAAAATATCTTTTTTATATGTGAATGATACGATGATCATTTAAAAAAATACCAAAATACATTATAGATAATTTTTATTTATTTCATAGTTATTGTGAGAAATATGACAAAGACAACAATGTTTGAAGAAAAACTCTAATTGATGTAAATCAACTGAATTACCTAAATAACATTCGTTAGAATGTTGGATTCACGCGATATTTTTTCGTATATTGTAACGTTAGTTTTGTTTTGTTCTTGAAATTGTAGTCGATCGATTTGTTGGTGCACTGCGTTTTGCGTGTAACCTTGGTTTTTTTATGTTTTCTTTGTTAGATCAAATAGTTCTAGAAGTTTGGTATCTTTTCCCTTTTTCTCTACCATCCCATGATAGCACAATTGATCCACCCTTGTATTTAGTGACAAAAGGAAATGTGGCTAGATGGGATTAGATGATCTCAATGTAGTTCTCTCTAGTTCATCTAGTAAAAAACACAACAGAGGAAAAACAAAACATAGTAGAGGAAGGGAAAAGATGTGGCTAGGTTAAAGAATGGAGGAGAGGGAGAGATAGATAAGGGAAGCGATGCAGGGAAGTTATTTCTAATGAATTTAAATACAATATGTTATGATGAATTGTCCCACATCGGCTAGGACATGAACCTTGGGACTTGTATATATGGTGTTGGGCAACTCTAAACTCTGGAGCTAGCTTTTGGGATTAGTTAGGCCCAGCCCATATTTGACATGGTATCAGAGCCCGGTTCGTCCCGATTTGAATATACCGATGTTGAGCCCCGATTGCGATGTTCACGCTCCAGGATCGAGCCTGGGCGTGAGGGGAGTGTTATGATGAATTGTCCCACATCGGCTAGGACATGAACCTTGGGACTTGTATATATGGTGTTGATTTTGTCCCCGTATAATTTGCCTCCCGACATTGACGGAGAACTTATACGGGATGAAGATGTTGAACCGGAAGATGCTGAAGATGAAAACGGCGATGAATTCAATGACCAATCGAAGTTAAAATAGGTATTAGTAAAATATCTGAAATATTCTTATTCGATTCATATTCGATTTGTATTTGAATTAAAAATTTGAATAAGTAAGGTATCAAATACAAATACAAACAGTAGAAATCATAAATTTGACAAATACACATAATAAATTCAATTATCCAAACTATTATTCGAAAATATTAAATTACAACATATTAAAAAATAGAAAAATATATAACAAATGTAATTTCAGGATATCAAATTGCAAATAAAAAAAGTTATTAACCTAAAAGAAAATCCGATTGATCCTCTAAGTAAAGGACTTGATAGAGACAAGGTACACGTGTTGTCGAGAGAAATGATATTACAACCCACCACAATGGCAACCCAAACCTATATAGACAAACCACCAACATCACGTCTAATTAGGGGTGGACAAATTACCCGGAAAATCCGTTTCGAATCCGCGGGTTCGGGTTTTGATAATGAAATCTCATTACCCGCGGGATCGGATTCGAGTTCGGGTTTTAAAATAACTGAAATGGGTACCCGCGGTATCCGAGTATATATATATATATATATATAATTAGCCATATTTTTCCATCTTAATTACAAAAATGCCATCCCTCCTACCCTAACCCTAGTCGACTTGTTCCTTTGTTTCTTCTTCACCTCTTCGCCGACCTCCCTCTTTGTCGTCCTCTCTCTTGCCGACCGACCATTCTTTGCCAACCACCTTCTCGTTCTCCTCTTTTTGACCGACCACCATCTCGTTCTCCTCTTGTCGACGACGGACCACCTCTTCTTTCCTTTTCTTCTATTTTCCTCTCATTTTTTTTCCTTTGTCTCTTTTCCGCTCGTTCTCCTCTTGTCGACCGACCATTCTTCGCCGACCACCCTCTCGTTTTCCTCTTACCGACTGACCACCATCTCGTTCTCCTCTTGCCGACGACGGACCACCACTTCTTCCCTTTTCTTCTCTTTTCCTCTCCTTTTTTTTTCTCTGTATCTTTTCTGCTCTTTCTCCTCTTGTCAACCGACCATTCTTCGTCGACCACCCTCTCGTTCTCCTCTTACCGACCGACCACCATCTCGTTCTCCTCTTGTCAACGAGGACCACCTCTTCTTCCCTTTTCTTCTCTTTTTCTCTCCTCTTTTTTCCTCTATCTCTTTTCCGCTTGTTCTCCTCTTGCCGAACAGACCACCTCTTCGCCGACCCTCCATCACCGCCGAGATAAGGTAAGCGCCTCTATTTCTCGATTAGAATGAAAAATAATTTATGTAGAAGCTGAAAGGGAACTCCATTTATGATGTCTTGTGTTCTTGATGAGCCTTGTCCAATGAATTTGATGGTTATACTTCTTGCAGCATTAATCAAAATGATCACAACATGCATTCACAAGCTACTAACACAATGAGTGTAAGTGATGTTCATACATTTGATTATGAGGATGCTGAATCAGGTTTTTCCCCTTTCATGCACCTTTTGTTGGTTACATCTGACATAGAGGCCATATTACATTTATCTATTGTCCATGCCTTAATTTTATGCGCTTTTATGCATGATACATATGCAACATACAATCACCATGCAGGCTCTAGATTTCACTCACACCGAGATCTACTGCAGCTTGGAACTGAAGAAGTCTTTGCAGGATTTGATCCTTACTATCAGACGTCTTCTTCAGCTAAGTTCTTTGGCTTGATTTCTGCTGTATTATTTCTGCTAACATCAACAGAAGTTCTGATAGTTATTGATTGATGCCTGGCACCTACTAACAGCATCATATTTACTTCGTAACAGCCAGGGACGCTCAATAGGAAGGATTACTCGCAATTCCTGGAACCAATTCTTCCATTGTGGTTGGTTGGCATAAACATAAATAGTAACTGTGTTGGATTGAGAACTGGATCCAGAAAATCCATTTATTCGTATGTTTAATGTTTTGGTATGTAAGATTGTAGATTTTTATTTGTTTTGTAAGATTGTGAAATTTTATTTGTTGTAAACTAGATTTAAATTTGTTTTAAAGTTGTTTTAACATTTAATTCTTTTTAAATTAATTTTTAGATTCGGGTTTGGGTACCCGGTGTATTTGGCGGGTACTCGAACCCCGGGTATCCGAGCCTCTCGAGTTCGGGTACCCTCAAAAATCCGGGTACTCGACCCGTGTCCAGCCCTAGGTCTAATGATAGAATCAGATTATGATGGATTCGGTGAAAATATGTGGTAAAAATATATTCTCATGCGTATGATGGCAAATAAGAGGATATAAACTAGTAAAATACACTTACATATGAATTAACTTTCGAATTAAAAATTCTAACAATCTTTCGTTTGACTCATATATAACAAATTTATAAAGTAATTTGAGCTTACTTAAATGAACTTTTATAAGAGTCACAATTTTATAAGTATTAAATCAATCAAATTATGACGGTCACATATCCGAAAAATATTCTGATTATTTCAATGTATCACAAATCCAATTCCAATCATCACATATTTTTAAGATAGACCAATACATATAATCATAACTAATATGAATATTTAAAATATAAATCATAGATAACAGAAAATCAAAATTATATCGATATCTATAGCTTCAAATAAACTTAAATACGCAAGAATAATATTCACACATGTATGACTAATCATCTGGTATAAAAAGATTTAGGAACTACTCTCATTTCACTAACATGACCAATAAATATCTTTGAAGCTAGTCTCTTAGTCAAGGTGTATTTGTTATCATCATATCATTGGTATCATCATGTATAATTTGAACTCTTTGATTTTGTACATCTTTTTTTAACCATAATAAATCCATATGTTTAGTACATTTGGAGTATCTCTCGTTCTTAAAAAAGAATACGATATTCGTATTATCACAATATGCTCATCGGTTTAGAAATGGTACCAACTATGTATAAACCGTGAACAAAATTATGTTCCCTGAAGGACATCTATTCCATTGTTTTTTACAATGATTCCATAATTTCTAATGTTCATCTTATTGTTGATGAGATAAAAATATTGAATCCAACCTTTTCTTTCCTTCACTCTAATAGAAAAAGCTAGGGATGGACAATCCGGGTTTCGGTCCGGGTTTCTCGGGTTATAAAAATTGAACCCGAATTGAACCCATTTGGTTTTCGGTCTGGGTTCTTCGGGTTTCGGTCCAGGTTCGGATTGTGAAACATTGAACCCAACAAAATCCGTGAGGACGGACGGGAGGAGGCAACAGAGAAGAGATTTAGGGTGACAGAGGAGGAAGAAACTTAGGAGGCGTCGACCGAAAGGGTGTAAATGAGAGAGACAAAACGGAAGTCAAATTAAAAAATGAGTATCGAACAAAAGAAGATCCCGCAGATTTGTGGAAATCTCTTAAAGATCGATTTGATCACCAAAAATATGTGATACTCCCAAAGGCAAAGAATGATTGGTTGAATATAAGATTCCAGAATTATAAATTCGTCGATGAATATCATTCTGCAATGTTTGAAATAATCTCCAAGATGGAATTATGTGGAGAAAAAATAAGTGATTATGATAAGCTGGAAAAAACATTATCGACGTTCCATGCTGATAATGTAATTTTACAACAACAATATCGCGCGAAGGATTTTAAGACCTATCGCGAATTGTTACAGCTTCTCCTCGTTGCAGAACAACAGAACGAGCTATTAATGAAAAATCATCATGCTCGTCCCACTGGTTCTGCACCATTTTATGAAACAAATGCGACCTCATCAAATTATAACCACTGGCATGGCCGTGGGAGTGGATATATATGTGGTCATGGTCGAGGTCGTGGACGTGGTCGCGGTCGTGGAAATGGATATGGTAGAGGAAGAGGTCGGAGTAATCCACCAAATAATTTCCGTCATGGAGAAAATAAAAGGAAAGATAATCGAGTGAATGAAAATGAAAACGTGACTAAAAGGCGAAAAGATACAATATGTCATCGATGTGGTATGAATGGACATTGGTCCCAAGCATGCCGAACACCGAGACATTTTGTTGATTTATACCAGAAGTCACTGACAGATAAAGACAAAAATGTTCAAACGAATTTTGTCTCAGATGATCTCGATGATCTCCTGGATAACGACAAGGTTGGGATGCACCTTGACATTGCAGACTTTATGTATCAACCTGATAATGAAAATGAGAAAAGAGAATGGGATTTCGACATGGATTTCTTTGTTATCATTATCTCGTTTTTAAGACTTAGCTTGTTATTTTTTAATGTATTTTTCCTTTCGCTATTTAGTTTTTAAAAGTTTTATTAGATTATCTTTTGTTGTAATATTTTGTTACATTGTTATATATCATATGCGAAGTTTGCTTCATATTTTCAGGTTCATCTATATCTTTATCGGATCAAAGTAATACAAAATATGTCACGATCAAACATCAATGATGGAGACATATGTCTAGCCGATTGTGCTACGACACATACAATATTGAAAGATAAAAAATATTGCCCCATTACTTCTTTATTTTCTTCAACCTCTTCGTGGCAGAGAAAAACCTTGTTGGTTATTTGAAAGAATTCCATGGTGTTGCTCTTCTTGAGAGCTGTGAGGCCCATGTGGCCCACCCACCATGAGTCGGTGGGTATACATATATATTTATATGTAATTAAATGTAATTAGGTTAATTAAGAGAAGAATTAAAAAAAGAGGAATAAGCCGCACAGTTCAAAGAAGAGAGAGAGAGAGAGACACCGAGAGAAAGAGGAAAAAGAAAAAAAGAAGAAGAAGAAATTGGAGAAAGATCTTCAATTTTCATCGTGTTCTTCATGGGTGGATTCTAATCGCGATTGTGGTAAATCTCTAAATAATTCATTGTGATTATTCACTTAATTTGAATATTTATATTATGGAATTTATGGAATTGAATGAATCTATAATAGGGAAAATTGATCGTTTTGCTAGCCATATTAGCCAGAATCGTCGAATCGTCGGGAAGCTAAGGTGATGATTTTCTCCACCCTATTTTTGGATTTGTGATCGATTTATGGAAGAGATTATATTTTTAAAATGAGGCATGATCACGATAGAATTTATAGGATCATAATGGGAAAATTGAGACGCTACAAGTGGGATTGGATTAAAACCCTAAATTTATCGTATGAGAATTTATGATAAGTATGTGAGTTGTATAAGTGATTATAGATGATCTAGAGAACTGACGTGCGACTAAGTGTTGGGGTCGGAGAACGTCGATATTTGGGTTCGGTGTTTAAACCGAGTGAATATCTTGTTAGTGTGCTCGATCGGGTGGTTTCACACTCGAACCTTCGGAAGAAGGCGTGTGCGAGCGCGTTGGTGAGAGTGTCACGTGAGGAGTATCGGGTCGATGACGTTAGTATTGCGACACTTGGATCGGGGCAGGCGTCATACCGTGCTGGGGTTGTGGTAACCTTGCGAGCTACGGAGCGTCGAGTTAGTCAGATCAGTGGATCTGCCAACATCGTACCGTGTTGGGGTTGTGGTAACCTTTCGAGCGACGGAGCGCTGTATGGTACTGATAGCTGGGGTACGTTGTGACCTTGCGAGATTTTCAGTGTAGTGTACTGATAGCTGGGGTACGTTGTGACCTTGCGAGATTTTCAGTGTAGTGTACTGATAGCTGGGGTACGTTGTGACCTTGCGAGATTTTCAGTATGTTAGGGTCCTTTGGACTTTACGAGCGTATGCCCGAGCTAGAGTTATATGGACTCTATGCGTTATGATCCAGTGTGGTACTAGTCTTAGATTTTGGATACTCAGTCGGGTTGGGCAGATTTGTCTGTATATCTTTAGTTTAGACTTTGGATATACCATTATTTTATGATATTCAGTTCGAGCGGGAGAATACGTGGCACAGAGTACGTACACGTATTGATCTCACTGAGTGCGTATTTCGTACTCACCCTATTTGTGGGCTGTCGTGGATGGACATGATATGGCGAGGAGAAAAAGTAATGAAGTTAAGCAGCAACATGTAGGTTCACAGCAGACTGATGGGAGAGGCGTGCACGAGGTCTCGATGAGTTTTATTTTTCATTGCGTATTCATTTATTCATTTATCGTGACTATGATATTTACGTTGCTATCTGGTCCGGACCATTCTTATTTCGGAATGAATTATTTATTTTGTTTTATAAATGTGTTTGAGTGATGACACGTGTAGCCACCTCTTGGAGGTGATGGTGGACACTCCTAGTTCCGAGGTTGTTCCGGGATGGGGGTGTTACAAGAGCAAAAAGATGTTTGAATATTTCATCTCTGATAGCATCACAAACTTCTTCGTATGAAGAAAGAGTTTCCAATTGGAGAATCTGAAAAATCTGTGTATTTAGAGAATGATCACAGGCATACAGAAGAATAAGCGTAGAAAACTGATCGCTTCGTTCTTCGGAGCATGAAGCATAAATGAGCCTTCGTAGCTCGCCCCAAAGAACTTGGCCTTCAAAAATATGCCTTTCATAAGAGATCTCATCTTCTGACATGATGAGAAGAGTATACAAAGATCTCACACATACAAACTTTTGCATAATGCATGTGGGATCGTTTATCAAACCAGAAGCTTCCATACTTGAAGGAAAACTTAAAAGACGAGATTTAAGGAAAGGAATAGGATGAGAATGGGCCCTAAAACCAGAAAAGAAAGAGAGCTCGGAATTGAGAACGAACAAGACAATTCCGAGGTTGAACTGAACAAGAGAAGCAACGGAAAGAGGAGAACGAAGTTTACCGCTCTGATACCATGTGGAATTTCATGATATGAAAGGGATGAACAGATTTGAGAGAAAGAGAGAATTGATATTGATTAGAGAATAAATATGGATAGATTATTATAAAAAGAGAGAATTTGTCAGATTACAAGATAAGGAAAAAGATATACATATTTATAGGAGATGAGAGAGTCTAAACTAGTTGTTGCAAGAGTAAATAAGGGCATTTGCATGTAGAGTAGCACAAAATGAGATAATAACTTTGAGGGTCTTTGTTTCTTCACATCAAGACCGTTATCTCTAGCCGTAAATGCATAGAAATCAAACATAAAAACAAAAATAATAATGATTATAGATTATTATTATCATTATCATCGCATTTGTAGAAATTAATTGAATATCAATCTTAAAAAAATCTTAAACATACATAAGATTATGAAACGAAATCCTTTATAAATTTTAACAAATTCATATATATCAAATATGTCTAAAATATTAACAAATTTCTAATATATCTAAAACATTAAAAACAAAATATCTCAAAAATATTAATATACATTCTAATCAAACATAAAATAATTAAGCAACTATTTAACCATAAACCAAAAGAAGAATTTGACTATGATGAGATGATTTATTTCTATAAAATATAATTTTAATAAAATATTTAAATTTATTTTTAATATTCAAATAATTAGTCAATATACCATCTCCTACTAAAGATACAAAGATAATTCGAATATATATATTATGTATATATCTTTTCACAAAATTTAGATAAAGATGGAGTGTTTATTTTGTTATGCATCGTTTAGAATAGCTTATGGGTATATTGAAAGAGTGGAGATTGGGAATTTCCACAATAATAAAGTTTTTCATAAAATAAAGAGTTAAAGTTTGGGGTCATTACTTAACAAAAAAAAAGTTTGGGGTCATTACTGATAATATGAAAAAATATAATAATATTCCTAAAGAACGACGCCGTTGCAAATTTTCATTTTTCTTTTTAGCAGGATATATATAGTTTTTTTTTCGCGTAGGAAAAAGACATAACGAAGGAGAGAAGACTTCTTCGCAGAAATTTCATCGACTCCGGTTATCGTTCGTGGCTTCCGATTGATGCTAATTAGGGTTTATCTGGAGGTATTTACCTCTTCTATTTGATTCGTAGTTTTCCTCTCTATGTCGCTCTCGTAGAATTTGATTTGAAAATATTGCAGATTGTGTGTGATTTCGGAAACTTCCATAGTTTGGCTCATCGAAGAAATTCATCGAATTTAATGGAAAAACTCTGTTGCTTTAGTTCCGCTTCCGAGGTAAATACGCACACTTCTTTTGCTTCTTCTGTTTAATTGAATTTAATGGAAAATCGAATTGTTTAGTGTTTGTTCTGGAAATTCAGATAGCGTCGATTCTGTTTGAATGATGCTAAGTATAATCGTTATAAATAGGATCTTTGAATTTTGATTGGTTTTTGGTTGATTTTTCTGGCCGAGTTTGGTTAGTGTAGACATGAAGAGAAACTAAATTACGTGATGAAATCTGTAAAAACTTGCGTATTTGCACAAGATCTATCATTTAGTGAAGAATTTCGACGAAATTTCATGCATGGGATGCTCATCCGATCAATACCACTGATGGACAATGTTCACAAGATGCTCGTTGTGTGTTCTTCGTGATAGAATTGCATAGAATTGCATTATGTTCGTTTTTCAAAGCAATTCTATATGTATCCTTTATATGATGGAAGTCGTTTCCAGAGTTATTTGGTTAAGATTTGAAGTATGTTATTAAGAAGTAAAAATGTAACCCTTCTATTCTGTTTGCTTCATCGGTTAGGTTGGAAGTGGACAAGCATCATCTCGCTCGGGTAAAGGAAAAGGCAACAAAGGGAAATTGAAGTATGGTTTTATTCTTGTAAAAGGGAAAGCCAAGCATCCGATGGAAGATTATCATGTTGCCAACTGTATCACTATCCAAGGCCATCAATTAGGACTATTTGCCATTTTTGATGGTCATATGGGAGATAGTGTCCCTGCATACTTGCAGAAACACCTCTTTTCGAATATCCTAAAAGAGGTGATATTCTCGCATTGTTTTGTTTTGGTTCCTCCTATTGTCAAATTTGTGGAATCACCTAAGACAAATCAAAATTGGCTCTAGTGTTTCTCGGTTGAATCCATCCTAATAAAAACGGGTAATTGTTTTTTCTAGGGAGATTTTTGGGTTGATCCTCGAAGATCTATCGCGAAAGCGTATGAGAAGACGGACAAGGCGATTTTATCACATAGTTCTGATTTGGGTCGAGGCGGGTCAACAGCTGTGACTGCAATATTGATAAATGAGAAAAAGCTGTGGGTGGCCAACATTGGCGATTCACGAGCAGTCCTTTGTCGAGGAGGTGAAGCAATACAGATGAGTACAGATCACGAACCGCGTACAGAAAGGGTGAGAATTGAGGATAGAGGTGGATTTGTGTCCAATCTGCCAGGTATAAAACTATTCTCTTTCATCAAATCTAATAGATTGATATTCACAAATTGCTGAAATTTGTCAAATATGGGCTAGACCTAACTAATACCAAAAGCTAGCTCAAGAGTTTAGGGTTGTCCAACACCATATATATGAATCCCAAAGTTCATGTCCTACCCGATGTGGGACAACTTATTGCTAATCCACGGCCTTCTCTCATAGGAGATGTCCCCAGGGTGAACGGTCAATTGGCCGTATCTCGTGCCTTTGGAGACAAGAGCCTCAAAACACATCTGAGTTCAGAACCTGACATAAAGGAAGTCACTGTAGACAGCAACACAGATATCCTTATTCTTGCAAGTGACGGCCTGTGGAAGGTAAAATATAGAACATATATGCCCTTTGTCCACTTCTATAAATTCTGATCTGATTTACCAATTAATCTCTGCTGATTGCTGTAATAATAATAATGAACAGGTAATGACAAACCAAGAGGCAATTGACATAGCAAGAAGGTTAAAGGATCCACAGAAGGCGGCAAAAGTACTTACAGCTGAAGCATTGAAAAGAGACAGTAAAGATGACATATCTTGCGTCGTTGTTAGATTCCAATGACGATTCAAAAGATTCACAAGGTAAATTACTTACTACTTACTACTAGTAAATGGGAAAAAAAGAAAAGAAATCACGTTTCGAATGAGTAATGCAGAAGAAATAAGAGCTTTCACTTCGAGATTTGCCTCGCAAGAGTTTACAGGTTATGATATATTGGACCTTCGTGTAAATATGTGTATTAGGATGAAAAAAAAAAAACAAAGGTTAGAGTGGGCGTAATGGTATTCTTCTGCAATGGTTGAAAGACATTGCATAAGGCAGTTTGTGTATATCAAAGTTTTGGATTTGGTCTTGATGCATTGCTATAGGGGTGGACAATTTGGATTCAATTCGATTATATAGAATATAGGTTATTTGGATTTCAATGGTAACCATTCGATTATAATTTTAAACCATTTTCAGTTTGGTTCGATTATGGAATTAATTGATTTTATTATAAACATTAAAAATATAATTGAAATAAATTGGAGTTTATTTAGTTACAATAAACTCCAATTTATTATATATATATATATATGGTTGTAATTTATTATATAATAAACATAACATAAAGATAAATATGAAAAGAATATAACTATATTATTATAATTATGCCAAAACACTTACAAAATGTACATAAATTGTAGTTAAAAAGAAGAAAAATAATGAGATGACGATATATTGTCGGCCATGGTACGAGATTGGAGAGAAGAAAAGTTTGGTGACGGGGATTAATTAGGATTCGAATGGAACCCTACAAATTGTCTCTTAGCGAAGAAGAAAGGTTTATTATTGGGTTTGTCTTAGGGGATCCGAGTGAAAACATTTAAGAATTTTAACGTTGTTAATTCCGCATTTATTTTGGGCTAAATAATTGATTCCAAAGCCTAACATGCCCAAAGACCATCAAGGCCCAAAATAAACCACTGAAAATTGTGCAGAAAGAAGGGTTGGAATGAACCCACCATTTTAAGCCCAAAGTAGACATCATTGGTGAAAAATTAGGGTTTCAGAGCGGACAGCTCCACTTTCTCTTATATATATGAATGAATCATCAGCTACATCATCATAATCGTTGCAGGCAATCGGCTCCTGTCCTCTACAATATCTTCTTCTTCTCTATAATTTTTGTTCTGGTTAGTTCAAATCTTGTTGTTTTTTTAGATAATTTGAAAGATGTATTGAAAGAAGGAAAAGATTGAGCCTCTCCTTTCAGCTGCAGGATAGAGATCAAAAAGATCGATCCCTGTGAGCTTTGTTCTGGAGGCACATATCAATTCTTCCATCAGAGATGGATTTCTCTTTCTTCAGAGATTTTCTTAAGTTTCTGTTGATTTTTTCCCTCTCGATGGTACAGTTTTTGTTTCTTCCTTTTCTTCTCTCTACAAGAAATTGTTCATTTGAAGATGAAAATCATGAATCGAATCAAATCCATTAGATAGATTTTATATATTACATGGTGAATTTATAGATTCAGTTCCATTTGCATTGGATATTTGAGATTGAAGAAGAAAGTTTTTCATAAGTGTTGGCTATTGATTTCAGATCTTTAAAATATTATTTATAAATCTTACATTAAATAAAAAATATACTTAAAAGGATTTGAAATAACCTGAGTTATCTTTGGCATCTCTGAGATTTTTCTGTCTTTTGGTATGGCTTTTACAAGCTCTCATTTCTCTTTAACGTACTCTCTTCTCTGCTCAGTGCTTTCTCATTTTCATTTTATTTATTTATTATCTTCAAAATCAACTTGGTTATCTTCATCCTTAATATAAGCTTTCATTTTAATCTCAACATAATACAGATTAAATTGATTAAAAAACTGGATTTTAATTGAAAAAAGTTATTGGACATTTTATTTTCTGGTTTTGTTTTATGATTTACAGAAATTCAAATGGTTTAGAAGTTTTAATAAACCCGAATCCATTTATTTTGTTTGAAAGTAATTAAATCATATAATTAATTGGATTTTGTAATAAATTTACAATTAATTCAAAAAAATTAATATTTTACATTATAATTGGATCATTCAGTTACAAATTTGGTTTAAAAATTATGATAAAATAAGATTGGTTTTGGACCGAAATTATATGGGATGGATTTTTGGAACGACAAATAGTTTTAAGTTGTTAAGGACTCGACAAAAGTTGTCAAGAGCATCTAGTGCTATTTCGTGTGTGAAAGGGTGTTTAATAATCCAATTTGAAGATCTAGATCATATACGAGATTAGTTTTTAGAGTTTTCAAGGAAGATCATATACGAGATTAGTTTTTAGAGTTTTCAAGGAAGAACAGAAATATAAATAAGAACAGAAATATAAATATTTTTGATGATAAATCTAATGTTAGATTTGATTGGACAAGTCTTTTCTTTTTTTATAGAAGAAATATTCAGCGTTTGATTGGTCGGTTTTACCATTGTCACACCAATTGCCTTCTGCGTTATATTGATTAATCAGATGCTGAGTCTATCTTCTAAAAGAATAAAGAACTTTGGAAAAGGAATTACAGAGAATATCTGTAACCTCTCAAAGGCAAGAAAGATTTCAGAGTATAATGTTTTCATGGTTTTTAATTAATATTGATTCATTTAGATGAAGATTGGAGTTTGATATCAGTTTTAATATCTGTAATAAGTTACAGAGGTTGAAGATAAGTATGAGGTTCGAGAACAGAGAATTTAATTTGAAAGTTGAAAATGATGCCAATATTGTTGTTTTAATTGTAGGATCGATTTCTTTTGTAAAGTTTATGTGCAAGATTTTGTTATTATAGGATTGTTATTATTTTTCAAAGTTTGTTTCGAATATAATTTTTATTTCTATTTTTGATGGGCATAGATTTCGAATAGTTTTCAGTACCATGATGATAATTTATATGATTATTATTATTTACAAGTAATTTATATTTTAGATGTACCTTTAGTATTATAGATTTGGTTACATCGGTGAGAAAAGAATTAACATGTGAATATTATGTAACTTGTGAATTTTGTCATATTGGTAAGATGATTAAATCTGGAGAGACAATTATAGAAATCATAGTATTCATATATATATTGATGAATGTGAAACTATGAGAGTTCAAGTTAATGGTGGATATTTATATGTTAGCATATTCACTGATGATGACATATGAAACACGCTTTTGCATTTAAAAAGCTTAGTGGGAATGCGATTGTTTATCTTGTATTTTATGTGGATGACATATTGCTGATAGAAAATGACTTTCTGGCGTTGCAAGAGACTAATTCATGATTGTCTGATCAGTTCTCTATGAAGGATAAAAAAGAAACAACCTATAATTTGGGAATAAAAATCTATAGGGATAGAATGAAGATATTGTTTGGATTGTCACAATCCCGGTATATTGATAGTATCGTGAGACAACACAGTATGAAAAGTTTCAAGAAGTGTTAATTATCGACACGGATTGGAATTTCTTTTTCTAAAGAGAATTGTTCTAAGACATTGGTCACGTGTTTGTCGTATTTCCAAGCATCTTGTTGATCTTTATCAGGAATCGTTGAAAAATAAAGGAAAAAATGTCTAAGTTAACTTTGTTGCTGATGACTTTAACAATTTTACTAAAGGCCTTGATGACCTAATGCACCTTCATGTTGCCAATTTTCTTATTCAATGAAAGTGTGAAGAAGTGATCAAGAGATAAAAAATCTATGTTTTTCGTTTTAATCTAGCAATAATGAATAATGATGAATTATGTCTTTTTTATGAATTATATTTTTCTTTAATTTTTAGTTTGAATTATCTTTTTGTATTTAGTTTTATTAAACGTTATAAATTATATCATTTTTCTCTTATGAACCCATGCTACTGCAAGTATTTACTATTTTTATATATATTTTTTTAACAAATGATACTTACGTATTAATACAAGATTCAATATGGGGATAAATGTCTTGTAGACAATGCTACAACGTACCAAATTATTAAAGAAAAAATATTTTTCGACTTTGATAAATGATCAAACACATGTCCACACTATATCACATTGTGCACATTTTATTGAAGGCTTAATAGTTATCGAAAAAACTATATTGTTTACGATATCAAATCTTATCAAACTCGAGTTTGAGGCTCTTGACTTATCCGACAAAAACTATTTGTCGTGGATGCTAGCTGCGGAAAATCACTTGGATGCTAAAAGTCTCAAAGAGACAATTGATGTTCCAAATAGTTCATCAAATCAAGATAAAGCGAAAGCCATGATTTTTCTTTGCCATCATCTTCATGATGGTTTGAATATAGAGTATCTCACAATCAAAGATCTCGCAGATCTTTGGAGATGCTTAAAAGAAAGGTACGATCATAAAAAAACTATGATTCTTCCCAAAGCACGCTATGAATGGATGAATCATATAATACAATAAACTAGAAGTTTACCGATGCAAACCAGAAGTTTGCGGATTATTTTAAGATTTGGCATGATCGGTTAGACCATCCCGGTTCAACAATGATACGAAAATATATTGAGAATCCATGTGGTCACTTGTTGAAAACCAGAAGATTTTTCAAACTCATGAATTTTCTTATGTTGCATGTTCAAAAGGGAAACTGATAATAAGACCCTCACCAGCTAAAATAAAGAATGAATAATTTTCATTTCTTGAATGAAGACATGGTGATATTTGTGGCCCGATTCATCCCACCATGTGACCCATTTAGATATTTCATGGTAATAATTGATGCATCAACTAGATTTTCAGATGTGTGCTTATTATCATATCGTAATTTAGCTTTTGCGAGATTTCTTGCACAAATAATACGATTACGAGCACATTTCCCTGATTATCCAATCAAAACAATTCACTTGGACAATGCTCGTGAATTTATATCACAATATTTTGTGACTTATTGTATGTCCATTGGGATAAAGTTAGAACATCATGTACCATATGTTTATACTTAGAACGGTCTTGTAGAATCTTTTATAAAACGAATCCAATGGATTGCAAGATCGTTGCTTATGAAATCTAATCTTCCCGTTTGAGTATGAGGACATGCAGTTTTGCATGCAACACAACTAATACACAATCGACCAACTAGTTATAATGAGCATTCCCTCTACAATTGGTTCATGGCTATTAGCCAAATTATTTCCTATTTGCATATTTTTGGATGCGCAGTATATGTCACAATTAATCCACCACAACGAATAAAAAATGAGACCTCAAAGGAGAATGAGAATCTATGTTGGGTATGAATCTCCTTCGAAAATTAAATATATTGAACCAACAATAGTAAACATGTTTTCCGCAACACTACAAAAAAACTCGCAGTTTTCAACGGATGGGGCAACGGATCCGTCCGTTGGAAACATTTACCAACGGATTTTAATGGATTTGGTGTAATTTTCAACGGGCAACAGTCCGTTGCAATCTGTTACAAATTTCAACGGAATTGTAACGGATATTTTCCGTTGCAATGTCCTTTGAAATCCGTCGCGATTTTTAATGGAGTGTAACGGATTACTTCCGTTGGCCTTGTCCGTTGGAAGGTCCGTTAGAAACCAGGGAAAAGGATTCCAACGGGCGTCCGTTGCATCGTCTAACGGATGCCTATTAGAAATAGCAACGGATGTCTGTTGATATTGTGAATTTCGAGGTTCAACTGTCGGATTAAATTACCGCGTAGGAGCAACGAGCATCCGTTACAATTTCCAACGGACATCCGTTGGAATATTTGCTATTTATATCGGAACCTAGGGTTACCCAAAATCATCAATTACAACCATCTTAATATCTATTGTTGAATCCAAAATAACTTTTATGAACTGTATCACCACCGGGATCGGGAAAAGGATTCCCGATTGTGTTACAGTTCATAAAGGTTTTTCGAATTCGATAATAGATATAAATATGTCGAATGTAAAGCTAGAGTTACCTCAAATCATCAAAAACAAATATCTTAATGTCTAATGTCGAACCTAAAACCCCCTTCTGAAACTGTTTTATCGTTGGAACCGGGAAAAGGAATCCAGACGGTGATTCAGTTTAAGAGGGGGGTCTTTTGGTTCGATAATAGACGTAAAGATGCCGAATGTAAACCTAGAGTTACCTCAAATCATCAATAACAAATATCTCAATGTCTAATGTCAAACCTAAAACACCTTTCTGAAACTGTTTCACCGCCGGAACCGGGAAAAGGAATCCAGACGATGATCCAGTTTAAGAGGGGTGTCTTTTGGTTCGATAATAGACGTAAAGATGTTGATTTTGGTTTTTGTTCACTATTAGACATCGAAATTAAATGAATTATAATTATGAAATCGTAATTCATAAGATCTAACTATTGTAATATGAAAAAAATAACGAATTTGTAAGAACTTTCATTAGGCATTAACCCGTTGGATAAGATTTCAAGGGGCATCCGTTGGAAGTGGCAATGGATGACCGTTACAATTTGCAACTGATGCTCGTTGAAATTGTTAATTTCGAGGCCGTCGGTTGAAATTAATTCAGGTGAATCTACTTCAACGGTCATCCGTTGCAAATTCCAACGGATGACCGTTGAAAATTTCACTATTTAGATCATACGAAAGAGTGCATCAAACCATCAATAACAAGAATATTCTCGAAAAAATGTCATCGTCTTCAAATCGAAATATATATAGATCAAGAGAGTGGATGTATAGAAGAAAAGATCCTGTAACTGAAGAGATCACGCAAGAATTCTTACACGGATTGGAGCAATTCATGAGTTTTACATTGATGCAGCCTTTGTGTCAAGAACACGAGACAGTGTTATGTCCATGCAAAAGATGCAAAAACATGAAGTATCGAAGTCAAGAAATTGTTTGTAAACATCTTTATTAGGTGCGTTTTGTTAAAAATTACGAAATTTGGGTTTTTCACGGTGAAAATTGCGGTGTTAGAGATATTGTGCAAGATGCACAAGTAGAACGAAATGAAGAACTTATTTATGAACCATCGGTGACCAATCCATATGTGGAAATGGTGTCAGATGCTTTTCCTATAGCTGTTAATGAATAAACGCATGAAGAAATGTCGAACATCGATGCACGTTGATTCTTCAACCTATTGGATTCGGCGAAACAACCTATATACGAAGGTTGTCGTGAAGGTTAGTCTCATTTATCTTTATCTTCAAGATTGATGAGTATTAAAACAGACTACAATGTGACTGAAAATTGCATGGATTCATTTTGCAAAACAATGCGAGAATATTTACCGGAAATAATCAAGCTCCTGAGACATACTACGAAACAAAAAATGTGTTAAAAGATTTGGGAATGTCATATGAGAAAACTGATGTTTGTAGAAATAGTTGCATTGTTTTGGGGAAATGATAAAGATTTGTTGGAATGCAAGTTTTGCGGTGCAAGCAGATTTCGGTCTAAAAAACCATCTTCACGTAAATATGTACCATACAAGAAAATGTTCTATATGCCTGTTGGAAACAGGTTGAGAATGTTATATGAATAAAAAAAACCGTTGTGGCAATGAGATGACACACAGATTACTCAACGGTCGAAGGTATAATGCAACATCCATCGAATGGCAAGGTTTGGAAAGATTTCGATGAAATATTTCTCGAGTTCGCGTATGAAAGGAGAACCGTCTATCTTTGCTTATGCATAGATGGTTTTAGTCCCTATGGAAAATCTGGAAGTCAATATTCTCTGTGGCCAGTGATTTTGTCCCCTATAATTTGCCTCTCGAGATGTGTTTGAAAAGTGAGGTAATGTTTCTGACGTTGTTGATTCCAGGACCAGAACATCCGAAGAAAAGTTTTGATGTCTTTTTGCAGCCCTTAATTCATGAATTACGACAGTTGTGGAACGAAGGAATCCTTGCTTATGACGTCAGTACTAAGCAAAATTGCACATTGAAAGCGGTCTTGTTTGGACAATTAGCGATTTTCCTACCTAAGAAATGTTATTTGGATGGAGCACGCACGAAAGACTGGCATGTCCATATTGTATGGAGAATACAGATGCATTTCGACTAGTACATGGTAAGAAACCATGTTGGTTTGATTGTCATAGAAGATTTCTTCCTTGTGGTCATGCTTTCCGGAAAGATAAAAAATATTTTCGGAAGAACGTGGTACAAAAAGAAGAGGCACCGTGCATGCAAACCGGAACACAAATCCTTTACGAAAGATTGAACACAATGGGTGATTTACAA
>CM071876.1:28095720-28135373 GCA_036759665.1 Gynandropsis gynandra | reverse complement strand
TTGTTTTTCATCTTTATTCATCTTTTGACAAGTATTTATCTTAGTTATAAACTTTTTAAAAGATTGCACGATATTTACGAACTTTTTACAAATTAATCATATCCCGCGCAACGCACGATAGAGCCTTAAGAGAAAAGTAGATGATCGTCAAAGACAGATCATACAAACACAAAAGCCATTAAAATTTTTCAGAACTCATAACAAACAACCTCAAATATTCTAACCATCGAGAAAACCTCCTAGCAACACTAAGTACATCTTAAAAAACCGAAAGTACACGACATTCATATTTAAGCCAAAACAAAACCATATGCAACAAAGACTAAAAACAGAACCATATGTTTAACATTACTTCTTCAATAACATTAGTTGTTCTAAATTCATATACTAAAAAATTGTAAATATTTACCCAAATTAAACAAATCATTATGTTGACTACTAACTGTTGATTTTTTCCTATTTCTTCAATTAAAATACAAAAATATTTTATCCCGCGTAACGCGCGGGTCCATTCCTAGTCTATATATGAAAAGAAGGAGAAAATGGTGCATATTCATTGCGCCACCTCATCCACATTAAATTATTTTTATATATTTTATTTTAATTTATAATTTAACTTTATTCTCCATTACAAATTCTTTATACCCACTAACTTAAATTTAATATCCATTTTAATTATCTCTAAATTTAATATCCATTGTAACAATTCAATTTTTTATAATGTAAATTAATTAACTATAATTCTATATATATAAAAAAGAGATTTTTCCTCTCTTAACCAAAAAATTTTTATATATATCTTTGATTATTTCAAATAATATAATAAAAAATGTGGATATTAGAATACGAATAACAAATATCCAAATAAAATAATTATACTAAATAATTTATATAAATTAAAATAAATACAAATATTAATTCATAAATTATATAAATTGTATAACATTTACAATTAATTAAATTTAAATCATATATATATAAGTAGGATATCTCATTGACTCTGGTGAAGCCGTGTATGCATCCTTATAAAAAAAAGTTTATTTATTTTTCACTTTTTTACGGTTTCATTTTTTTATCTTTTAGGTCTCTTGACCGCTTTTATTCTGTATTGTTTTTTAATATTAAATCCATTTAATTCACCATCCTAACTCTTCAAATTCTCTTTTCAAAACAACTTTCATACATTACATCGATGGCTCTTCAGCTTCCACCACCATTCCCACCTCTTTGTATCACTATAAATTTGTTGCCTACTCGATTCGTTCTCCCAGGAGCAAGATGATGACCTCTCGATTCATTTGTTACAGTATAAATTACATGTACATGGTAAAGGAAAGGGCCATAAGCGGCAGCGGCGGCGACCACCACCACAACCACCGCACCGATTGTTAAAAACCACCAAAAACCTTTGACTAATCTGATCACAATGATGCCGAAGCAGATACACGAAGTAGACTGGCGTAGCGACGGTGACCAAATGCTTGAAACAGAGAAGAACGTCGAATAGCAACCCGTCTATCAGATCTCTGCCTTCCTGCAAACACGAAATCAACAGCAACAACCATCCCAACAGAAACCCATTATACTGAAAATGCATGTGATCCACGATCAACAGTGTCAGAGACCAGACTACCATTGTCCAAATCAGCTTCGGCTTCATCGATAAACCACACTAGGTCAATCAATAAACCCCGAAGAGAAGAAATAGATCCGAAATGATTCGCTGGAAAAGCACGACAGAATCCATGCTGTAATTGAGGCCTTCGTTAAGATCTACAATCTTGAGATCGAAGATACGAGCGAAAACTGAGAGGAAGCGTTCGAAGTAGGCGAAAAAGGGTAGGTAATCGAGGGTCCAGGGACTGATCTCGTCGAAGTACCATTGAGAGAAAATGAGAGAATGGGTGAGAGCGAGCCCATGACGGTGGACCTCAAAGCCGGTGCTCCTGTACGACAGAATAAGGAGGAGTTTTACGGTCGCAGTGGCAACGAAAAACCATATCAGAAGGGGTCGATCAGTGTTCTTCCGGTCTCCCATCGCGCCACCAAGTGAAAACATCTGAATAACAGTTGTTTACGGAACCCATTAATATTGTTTTATGTTTTTGGACCCAACAAAGGCCCATTAATTTTTATAAAATCAGTACTAATAAATATAAAAAAGTATTATGACTATATATATACACACATCTATTCTGATAACTAATGTGAAGAACAACATATATATATCGTATACTATTATTAAGTTAAAATTCGTAAATATTATATTTTCATTAAAACTATTTACAATTTAATGTTATGTTTATATATTACCATTATTATAAATATATTATGACTATATTGTATATTTTTTGTGTGTGTGTATATATATATATTCAACCATTATATACAACAAAAAAATAACTCGCACTATATATTTTTAGAAAATTTAAATAATATATTTAAAATTAATTTATTACAAATAAATGAATATATTAAAAATATAAAATTGATGTGATGTTACACTGTGTATATCATTTAATATAAATATATGTAATAAAATAATATCATTTAATGTAAATATATGTAGTAGAATAATATCATATTATGGTATATTTTTTATGAACAAGTAATATGTTTGAATCATTTTTTTTAAATATCTATTGATACACATAAATTATACTTTTTTGTTTGATTTTTTTATTTATAAAACAAAATCAAAATATCACAGTTACATAAATTATTTTTTATGTTATTTGAATAAATATTGATTATAAATTATTTTTAAGAAAATATATTTCATATATTTATAAATTTATTAATAAAAAATATTTTATATTGATATTAAAAATATTTACATTCTAAAATATGTTAACCAACAAATTATATTTAAAAAAAATTATTTTTTCAGCCATGATTTTTGTTATTGTTGTTAATATGTTAATGTGTTATTAACCTTTGTTGTAACATTTGTAATTATCATTTTATTTAAAAGAATTATGATAACGATTCTAATTGATTGTAATGATTAACATATGTTACAAATTTGTGCTAAGCAAATTCTAAGAGATAACAACTCTAATGTTTACAGAAGAAAATTAATAATTACATATTACATTCCAACTACTATATATTTCTTTTTATACCATTTATTTGCCTTAACATATAATTGATATACTTTTGTTTTCATCCAATTTTATTTTGTTTTTATACATTTTTGTTTTATTATACCACATTCATTCCCTCTAAAAGGATTGAAAAATGGTAAATTTATTTATTAAAAACTCTAAATAATATTCTTCTATAACATTATTCTGAATTCAAATGTTATAAAATTTTTTAATTTGTTCAATAAAATAATTATTATGTTGATCGATGAATTACACTTTTTCATCTTTTTTATTATAAAACTAAAACGAAAATCATCCCGCATAACGCGAGGGCGGGTACCATCCTAGTATAATCAAAAGAACAATTTTATCGTAGTAAGAGAAAATGCAAATTCTTCATGTTTTTATCTCAAGCCATTGGATCAAGAATCTTGATTCAAGATATCATATTCTAATATAGAAAAAAAAATCACATAACTTTGTTTTTAACTTATTTTGTAAAATGTTCACAAATCTGAATAAATGTTCTTCGTTTCGCTGTATAAACGATATAAACCCAAAAGAACAAAAAAAAAGGAAAGAAAAAGAAATATATCTAATCGTGTAAAATTTGGGTAATGACAATTATACCCCGCCGCCCCACCGACGGCCTTACGGCCCCAGCAGGATTTCTCCTCTTCCTCCTACTTTAGCCGTAATGAATTACGTGTAGGATGATATAATAATGGATCGATGTGAACTAACAAAAGAACATTAATTGTTTTTAACGTATCTTCAGTTTGATTGTCTCTTGTTGAAAGCCTTCTGACAGAAGAGGAGTCTTTGGTCGCTGCTGCTTTCCATTTCTATCACTCTCGCGTCCCACTTCAGTTGGGCCGTCAATGTTCTGGCCGTCTCTATCAGTTGTGTTGTGTCTCGGATTATTACCCAACCCTGTCCCAAAGGTAAGTGTCCCGACCAATCATTCTACGTTGTTCGGGCTTAATCGAGAGCTTCAATGGCGTAGAATTTACAAAACTGTGAAAGAAAGCGTACCTCGGGGCGAAGTAATCGGTCAATCTCAACGAATATATCCATGAGTGAGCATCTGCTGTGACGCTGACTTGTCTGAAGCGACAGAAGCCCATCGGCATGGACCAAATCGTACGATCTTGGGTACGAAGGGAATGCTTCGCACCTGAAAATATATTCAAATGTTGTTTCAGACAAATGAAGAGTATCGGGTTTTGAATTACACTGACTTACCAGTCGTGAAAAACTCCGACAAAGCCACGGTCGAGAATCATGGGAAGGTGGTTGGGACCAAGCGTAGGTACAACGTTCATGACCCATACAGATTTTCGTGCTTCCAGTAAGGCTGAATTGAAGCCACCGAATCGAGCGTTCATGTCCAAAACGTTTCTGAGCATATTATAAGGCGGTGACGGATCTTCTTCACCGGGTCGTTTCGGATGATCTGAGAATATGAGAGGAGACAACAACGACCAATACTCCCGTACTGTCGTTCTCCAATTTTCGTTATCCTCGCCAAAATCTTCGGGGTGAAGACCTGAAGCATTCCAACCATGAAATTAAAAATGGGTCACAAGATACACGTAAAAGCACCAGTCGTAAAGAACGTAACTTCGGTTTCATTCCAAATTCCAAATCACTGAGCATAAAACAAAATGGATTCATTGGCATATGTAACTTCATTGCAAGATCCGATGCTCGTTCCCACATGAATCTCGACATAACTTTCATATTATAGGATGTAGCAAAACCGGAATTTTATAGTCCGATAGCTAAATCTTAGTTGATCATTTTCAATTAAGACCCAACTCAAAAGCTTCCTCTATTGTCCAATTCTATCCAAAGATAACTAATGAGACTAACCGTATAGTGAAAGTTCAGTCTTGTTCAGGTTTGACCTGCCAGGCCAAGTTTTTCTGGCTTCAACGGGAATCCATCTCCTGCTACGGGTTCCACCTATACATGTCTGAAGCGGCCGATAATATGGAGATTCAACATCCTGCCCTTTACTACAGATTGAGGGTCCTACACCAGGCTTCCTGTGAGGTTAAAAAAGGAAAATAAAAAAAGAGCTTCGGGATTCATGCCATGTACATTCTCCATATCTTGAATAGAATTAAGTGACTCATTTGTCATTTACCGGGAACTATAGCAATTGGATTTGCTCGTCTTCTTCCAAACAACGGTCTCATCTTGCTGAGATAAAAGATCCCAACAAAGGGTCACAGCAAAATCATGAACAAAATTCCATCGCTTAAGATTCTCCTTGTTCCGAGCATTCGTGAGGGGTGATGTCCATACAAAGTAGCCTCCAGGCTTCAAAACTCTATCAGCTTCGATCAAGAAAAGCCCGTCTGCGTAACACAACAAGATATGCTAAGTAAAGAAGGATATCTTAGGTACATACATTGTACTATTATACCTTTCTGATGACACTATTTACCTTTCTGGTCCCAATCAATGCCACATCTTGCACAATGCAACATGTCAAATGAAAGTGAAGGATATGGCAATTGCTTTGAAATAAAGGAACCTATCATGGCAGGAAGTCCTCTTTCAAGTGTTAGCTGAACCTGACTACCCGAGGCTTCGTAATTTGCTATGCATATTGTTAATAGTTGTTTGGAAAATAGATGTGCCCCGAAGCTGCCATACCCGCATCCGATATCTAAGATTGTTCTCACCTGAGTTCAGCGTAAAAGTCAGACACTCCAATCAGTGATAATTCGCGGAATCAAATGTTTTTAACATGTGACTTACACCGGCTTCTATGAAATTATCGCTTCGAATCCCAATCATTTCAGCAATTTGATGAGAATAATCTTCGACCCCATCAAACATAGAAGATGCGGAACGGAATGAAATCTGATCGTCTTCCATCATCATCATTCTGTCAAAAAGCAAAACCCATTAAACCAAAACTGCGGAATGAGACAATGAGATGACCACATAGATCATTGTATCGATTTACCTCTTTGTGAAACTACCAGAAGATAAAACCTCTTGAGCCGTAATCTTAACATTCGCGAACCAGATGACATCTCTGCCCGTCGGCCACCTAAGAGGAATCCGGTAATTCGTGGGTGGTAATACTAAACAATCCAGCTTTGACCCAGGCCCACAAAATCGATCATATTCATCACCATTGGAGTACCCAAGAGCAAGATTCTCAGAAACATTAAAGCAAGGAACATAATTCTCTGAATCTGCAGAACAAAATTCCATCTCCTTCCATCTATTAGGACCAAGAGCAATCTCCCCGATATCTACTAAATCTGAAAATAATTGCTCCTGTAATCTCCTATAGTTGTGATATATGTGACCTCTTGAAGACGTGGAAATGGATATTGTCCACCAGAATGATCCAGTAAGAGCAAGAATCACGATAACGACCAAACTGATCTTCAGAAGCATCATCATGAATCTGAGTCTACTCCTAGCATTACTGCCACTGTAAGGATCAGAGGTGATTCCATTTTCATTGATTCCAATTTTGGGAGAAGAGTGATTACTGAAGAGGAAGCCAAATGGGAACCTTAAGGCCAAACGGCTTCGATTCAAATCTTCTTTCTCGGTTTTGTCCTTCATTTGGGAGTCCCACAAATCATCGTTGCTACCTGAAACCCTAATTCCAGAAGCACCACGGTGCAGTGCCATCGACATTTTCGTGACTCTTGGGTTCCTGCAAAGCCGTACGGAAGAATCTGATAAACTCACAACTCGAAACAATCTTCAACAAGTGAAATTTCAATCATAGTGTGATGAATCTAAGACAAACAGTTCCAGCAAAGCAGTAAGATCATTCTTCGATCTATATCGGTAGATCCATAAAGATATTTCGTTCTATGCTCTTTGAGATTGGCTATGGGAGCTAAACCCATAAATTCAGACAAACCAAACATCGAATCAGCCCGAGGAACAGAATTCCTTGTCATCGAAGAAACGGTACCAGAAACATCATTTGTATACAAGTTGAAATCGAAATCCGACCCCGACCCATATAAATTGGGGGAAAACCCATCTCCGATCAATTCGAAAATCAGGAGAAACGAAAAATAAAATCGAATCAAATCAAGAACAAACACTATAGAGTGGAGAAAGCAGAAACGAATCAGACAATGATGAGGGAAAATACACAATACCCTTTTTTCCCCGTAATGACGGATTTGGAGCTGAAGATACGTAATCTATTTACAATCGATTAAATCTGAAAGCTTCCTCTGATAATTAGCGTGAATTTGTAGAATCTTTCATCGGATTGAGGTTTGATTTACCCGAGTGTTTAAATCTTATCGAAAATCTCTTCTTCTTCTCTCTCTCTCTCTCTCTCTCTCTCTCTCTCTCTGAGTCGAAGCTCGACAGTGGGAGAGAGTGAAGCAGCAGCGTCGTGGACAATTTGTATGGATCCAATCTCGACAAGGCTCGTGATTACTCAGACAAATCCTTCTCCTTATAATAATGTTTTAACAATATAATTAACTTTTTTAATTAAAAAATTCTAAACCAAAAAAAAAAAAAGAAACATGGAATTATTTTAGAGAGAGAATTACGCGACTCATCAGAGTGTTTAAAGCAAAAGAGAAGCTTCCCTCTATTAAGAGAATTAACTCTACACTCACCAATATCATACTTTAATTTTTGAAATAAATCAAACCTAATTAATTAATTAAACGTAATTACAATTGATACTATGTCGACAAATTTTATTATAAATATAATATAATATGATTTTCTTCTCTTACTGTATGCTACATTTTGCATAATCACACTTATAAAGAAATACGATTCTTATTGAAAACATTCGAATACTGCATAAAATATTCTATCGATTCAAAGTTTTTAAACTAATTATTCACATACAATCAAATTTTCGAGCATATGTAACTTAGAATATAAATTATTAAATTATCAAGACTTACTACTAATTGTATAAAAATGTAGTGCGTTTAGTCTAATATAAGATTTCTAAGAGTTAATTCTACATAGTGTGTATGTGTGTATATATATAATAATGCAAGATTAATATGAAAACTAACATTTATTACTCAGGTTTTTTTTACTAATTCGCCATTAACTAGAAAAATTTTATGATTTATTAGTCAAATTGTTGATCAATGTAATAAAAAATATTTAGGAATTAAAAAAAAAGAATAATTTGGAGGCACCATCATTTATTGTGAAGCGCATTGGTAGGAGACACACAGCTTACCACTTGGACACGCAAGTCGAATAAGGTTAAAAGAACTGTAATAATTTTACTCAAATTTGGCATTTCAAAAACATGTATTTTATTTATTTAAATGTAAAATGCAAATCAAATAATGAAAAAAATGTTTTATAAATTTATTATCACATAAAATATTTAATTTTTATATTTTATTATAATATTTTCATACAGTTTTAACAAAAATATATGGACGCAAATATTTTTATTTTAATTTATATATTATTTGGTAATTTTAACAGCTGATTTTTTTATGATAAAAATACAAATGTTTTATCAATTTGTTAATAAGACAGGCAAAAGTTAATCAAAAAGATTAATAACTAATTTTTTCATGACCAAAAAGTAATCACAGTTTTTTGTCATGGAAATTATTTTCCTTAAATTCTTTTGGCTCAGTGGAATTTTGTTGGATCACCAATTGAAAGCACCCAAAAATGCCTACTAAATCATTTTTTAATTAAGTTTATTTTCCTTAAATGCCATATTACGGCAAAACGGGAGACACGTGTAGGTCCCACACGTACGCGGTTCAGTGTCGGTGAGTCCGACGTGGCGGCTTCGATCAAGTCTGTAACTGTGTGTATGGGTGTACAGGATAACTCCTCCTGCCCCCTTGAAAAACTGTTTGGTTGCATGGGTGAGAATAAACGCGGATAAGATTACGCAGTTGAGCTTCATGGGTCAGTAATTTAAGAACATACCGAATATTTAGGTGATCTTACAATTATTTAAAAGAATCTAAAATATATAGAATCATATTTATTGGTTAAAAAAATTAAAGTTAATTTTGAATAAAAATATCGATTCACTTTATTTCTTTGATCTAAAACATGATATCATTTAGATATAGAGTGTACATTAATTAGATGATCCAATTGATGGCCGAGTTGCAGACATATATTTCCACTAAATATATAACAAGTAAATATATATGAATTTTAAATGGTTAACTCATGAATGGATGTCATAAAGTTTTTTTAGTTTAATATTCAAATTCTCACGTCATAGAAAATATATTCAAATTGGTCGAGATCCAAATAAAAATATATAACTCCTAACAAAGTAAATAAAGTTTTTTTAAGCTAATAAACAAAAAATATAGAAAAACTAAAATAATATTATAATATTACCAAAAAGAAAAAATTATAATATACGTAGACACCGACACTATTTATATAAGTCTAAATATGTTAATTATATTCTACATAATCGTCAAAGTATATGTTATTATTTTTGAAGTAATATTTTTTGAACTCCCAAAAATCCACCAAGTGGTCAATAATACTAATAAAATTTTAATGCACATCCATCCACATTACGTTGACTTCTGTGTTTTTCCTGAATTAAAATTTTAAATTATGTTCGACGGTGGATCTTAGGGTTAATGATGTGTCGATTCCCAAACTCTAGCTATGAAATTATTTTAAAATGGCATTAATTGTTTATTTAATTTTCAGTTGAGCCCCAAATAGTTATACATATAATTAATCATCTTGTTAATATATATATATATATATATATATTGAAAATAACAAATTCCACATAGTGGAACTGAACACAACATTTGACTTGTAATCAACTTGTAATTATTTAATTACTCATATCCGGACATGGATCTGCAAATTTTTAGTTTATTACGACGAAAGTGGAGTCGTTATCTTTCCATGGATGTTCTAAGTCATTGTTTTTTTCATTTTAATATTCTTTTTTAAAAAGAAAATTATTCATAAAATATATATATATATATATATATATTGAGATATCATCTCGTCTATTAAGTGAAAACAAAAATCTAGTTTTTACAGTGGACTGTACAAAATTTTATCCGTAAATTCAAAGTGGGTTTTGTAGAAAATTAATAGACTAGATTGGTCCAAATGATCATAATAATTTACAAGAAAACTTTATAGTTAAAAGTTATGATTTAATAAATTAAATTAACAAATAAAAGAACTGTAAGTTTAGGGCAAAAGTCAAAGTCGTAAGAAAGTAGGTACACATGGAAAACGTATGTACGTATGAATGAATGAAACATCGATCTGGATCGCACTTAGCATATGCAAACAAAGTGGGCTTTTGTCTCGCACCATTATATATATATATATATATATTATGATTCATATATATGTATATTTATTATATTATGATTCATTTAAATTCAGCATTTTTTGCATATATATATATGTTCCACTTAAATTCAGCATTTTTGTGGATATATACATATATATATATATATATACATATATATGTCTGTGTGTATAGTAGGTTGAAGTTTGATTTTTTTATATAATGTTTCATTTCACTATATATGAATCATTATTATTAATTTTCCGATATGATATATAACAGAAGCCATTTATAGTGTCTTATAACATATTGAAAGAAACTTATACCTAACTTCCACCAATTTGTAATCCCACAGCTCTGAGAATATGAATGCCTAATCATTTCAAAAGTGAATAATATATATTAGAATTTTTAATTTTTGTATAAATTTTGTAAATAATATGATGTAGAAAGAAAGGTTTAAAAATTCGAATATTTAAAAGCATAAATTTTATTGATTTCATACATATATATAATGTAAATCTTGGACATATATACAAAAAATGAGATTGTACGAATTGGTATATTTAGGAGCATTAATATACTAATAACATATACGTGTACATATATATATATGTATAGATATAGATCCATAAGAGTGGAAAAGAAAAGAAGAAAGTGGAACAGCGGTCCACTCATATCCAATTTCTTCTAATGACAATCGAACATTTCATTTTCCATTAGTTATGAGTTTACACATCCCATTCCGTGTCCCATCTTCAATACTCCTTATTTCATCTATTTTGTTTTCTATCATTAATTACATTAATTTCTTATCCAAATTCACCTAACCCTTTTAGTGTTTAGTCTAGAAAAGAAAGTGTGATTATAATTACACCACCCTCTTAATTTAGAACCAATTGAATTTAAACCTAATCATCAATTACCAAATATATAATTTTAATCTACTACACGAATTGTAATCTAGTTTTTCAATCCAAATATATAATTTTAATTTTAATCTATATAATTATAATATGTTCCATAAAAAATATTATAATTATATGTTATTATATGTTATTGATATTATGTATGCAATTTGTTCAAGCATGATTCCATATATTCTTTTTTCATTTCCTTCCTTTGATCAGATTCTTGCCCCTGGAGATCATAATCTTTACGTAAAACATCATGAAGTCTTATAATCTCCAAACTTGCACTTATCTTATCTTTCTATAAATAGAAATCCCCATTGTCGTCATAGTTTTCAACTTTAAGTTTGCAAGTCATCATTTTGATGAACTCCGCTCATTAAATTTCTTATCTGAGTGTTTTGATCATCAATTTCACTTATTACGCTTTCATGAATCAGACTCCGATACCATTTTTTGTGATTTGAGTCAATAATCTAACTTAGGTTACCACAACCTTGCAACAAATCATACAAATTCATAAACACATAAATATCAAAGAATCGGATATGAGTACGTGGGATTTTTCACGAGTTTCCTACCTTGAATAAAAACGAATACATTCTCAGAGATGCTTTTTTCCGGAGATCAACGAGTTGTCTTGGTGATTACAAATGCAACTTCAAAGTTTTTTTTTCTAATCAATAACTTACAATCGGGAGATGTTATTGAAATGTTAATGTTTTTGGAATATATAAACAGAGCCTCTATAAACATTATTTAGAAAAAGACTAAAACATCATGGACTTTACAATAGCATATAATCTGTTATTAAAACCAGATTCCTGACCCAACTCTCCCTTCGATAGTTTGAGAATATGATTGTAGGAGTAATGGGGAGATGAAGAGTCCCACATTGGAAAAATCACATGAATGAACCCATGTATATAATGGGTTATTCAATGGAAAGGTCTAAATGGATTACAAGACCATGGGCATGGGCTTCTTCATGGGCTTCGGATCCTGATATTAATGGGTCAAGATAGGGCCTTGGGCTCTTGGGCTCAATAGATAATTCCGAATTTAATTTAAATTTTTTTCGGTTTAGTTTTCCGAAATCAATTTTAAATTCGGTTTACAATGGTTCTGAAGCCAACAGTCACACCTCTCCATTTTGAACGAATTGGCTCCTTTACAACCATTGCAATGGTTCAATCAAAACCGATTTTTGGCTCCTCAAGGCTCCAGAAAGTGATGATGGTTGAAAGCCTATAAATAGGAGATCAATTGTTCTGAAAAAGTATCCCGTTTTTCTGAGATAAACACTTACAAAGTAGATTCATTAAGAAGTCCCGAATTTCTTGAGATCGTTGCATCCTCTAGGCAGAAGCGAGGACAAATTTCTGTCTAAGGACACTGCTCATTGCAGGCCTCGATCAATTCACGTTCGGTAACCACGTTTACTGTTTCATTTACTCATTGTTAGTCGAATTGTTTCATAGATTCTGGTTTTTTCTATTGAATTATACTAGGTCCGGTTGATTGGTTCTAACAGTCTTAGACAGAAATTCCTTTGTTGCTTAGTTCTAATGGACCAATCAATGACGGGTGCGAAAAACAACCATGTCGAAAAGCCTGAGAAATTCAAAGGCAAAGACTTCAGACGTTGGCAAAAGAAGATGATGTTCTATCTGTCAACTCTTCGTGTTGCCTATGTTCTGACTGCGGAGCCTCCTAAGGCCCCGGCCGAAGGAGAGACTCTTAGCGCTGAAAAGAAGGCCGAAAGAGAGGCATGGGTTGATAATGAGTTTAATTGTAAAAACTACATTCTCAATGCCCTGGATGACTCACTGTATGACCTCTACGCCAAGTGCGATTCTGCACGAGAGGTGTGGATGTCATTGGATAAACAGTACAAAACTGAAGTGGCCTCTTCCAAGCGTTTTGTGACTGGAAAGTTCCTGAACTTCAAGATGATCGATGACAAATCGGTTATCAAACAAGTTGAGGAACTTCAAGTCATAATCCACGACCTAGAAGAGGAAGGTATGTCACTGCCACCGGCATTTATTGTAAGTGCCTTCATTGACAAGTTACCTCCCTCGTGGACAGATTTTAAGAAATATCTGACTCACATAACCGTGGAAATGAGTCTCGAGGAGTTGGTCCTGAAACTCCGTATTGAAGAGAACAGTCGGATCGGTGAAAAGGCTGAGATGACATCCGTGGAAGCTAATGCTAACATGGTTGAATCCAAGTCAAAGAAGAAAAAGAAAGGAAAGGTTCCTGATGCAAATGTTGCTGCTCTTGCTCCCAAGAGGACTGAATTCAAGAAAACAACAAGAATAAGGGCAACCTTAAACTGTTGGGTATGTGGGAGAGGAGGGCACAAAGCTAAGGATTGCTACCACAAGAAAGGGCATGCCAATTCGGGAAAGCCCTCAATCAACCAAGCCAACGTTGTTGAAAATCAGTTTGTCGCTGTAATTGAGGCAAACTTGGTTTCCAACAACATTGATTGGTGGGTTGACACCGAGGCTACCATGAATGTAGGCTACCATGCATGTGTGCTCGTCAAGGGAATTATTCTCTTCGTACCAATCTGTTGAGGATGGTGGAAATCTGTACATGGGCAATGAAGCAACCGCGAAGGTTGAAGGCAAAGGGAAAGTCGTTCTGAAGTTAACTTCGGGAAAGGAACTGGTCTTATCAAATGTGTTTCATGTTCCGTCCATTAGGAAGAATTTGATTTCTGGTTCTGTTCTTAGTAACAAGGGTTTTAAATTATTGTTTGAGTCGGACAAGTTTGTTATCTCCAAGGGTGGAGTGTTTGTGGGAAAGGGTTATCTCGCTGAGGGACTCTTTAAACTGAATGTAGTTCCTACTGTAACCGATGCTACTATTAATAATAATAATGCTTCTAAGTACATGCTTGATTCGTCATCTTTATGGCATTATAGATTGGGTCACGTAAATTTCGGTTCGTTACAAAGAATGGTAAATTTAGGTATCTTGCCTAAATGTTCATTGAACATAAAAACAAAATGTGGGGTTTGTATAGAATCAAAATATACAAGTCATCCGCATAGATCTGTTGAAAAGACGAATGAAATTCTTGGTTTGATTCATACGGACTTGTGCGATTTTCAAGCAACTCCGAGTAGAGGAGGAAAAAACTATTACATAACATTCATTGACGATTGTAGTAAATTCTGTTATATATACTTGTTACGTACAAAAGATGAAGCTTTAAGTATGTTCAAGATATACAAAGCAGAAGTTGAAAATCAACTTGAGAAAAGAATAAAAATTCTAAGGTCGGATAGAGGAGGAGAATATCTATCCAATGACTTTGCAGAATATTGTTCTTCTCATGGAATAGTGCATCAAACGACTGCACCATATACTCCACAACAAAATGAAGTTGCCGAACGAAAGAATAGAACGTTGAAGAACATGATAAATTCAATGTTAATCAGTTCGGGAGCACCAATTAGTTTATGGGGTGAGGCGGTTCTTGCTGCAAATGATGTGTTGAATAGAATTCCTCATAAGTCGAGTAATCAATCACCATACGAATCATGGAAAGGAAGATTGCCTACTTATAAAACCATGAAAGTGTGGGGTTGTCTTGCGAAAGTACAAGTTCCTCTTCCAAAGAGAACTAAGCTCGGACCGAAAACTATAGATTGCATTTATATTGGCCCGGCCAAGAATAGTGCTGCATATAGATTTTTGGTTCATAATTCCAATGTCGAAGACATAACCAAGAATTCGGTGATGGAATCTGCCGAAGCAGAATTCTTTGAGGATGAGGATATCTTCAAGGAGAAAAACCATGCGAAACGAACTCATGGTGATTCGTCTCATGATGGGGGTGGTTCTTCATCGGTTCAACAAGAACAAGAAAAACCTAGAAAAAGTAAACGTGGAAGAATAGCCAAAAACTTTGGGCATGACTTTGTGACCTTTGTTCTCGAAGGAGAACCTCAGACTTATAAGGCTGCGATTGAATCGTCAGAAGCACCTTATTGGAAAGAGGCTATCCAAAGTGAAATAGACTCCATTGTGCAAAATAACACGTGGAAATTAGTTGATTTACCTCCGGATCATAAAACCATCGGGCATAAATGGTTATTCAAAAGAAAGATGAGACCAGATGGCTCTATAGAAAAGTACAAAGCACGGTTAGTAGCCAAAGGTTATCGTCAAAAAGAAGGAATGGATTTCTTTGATACCTATTCGCCTGTGTCTAGAATTACGTCTATACGGACATTAATTGCAATTGCGGCGATTCACCATTTGGAGATTCACCAAATGGATGTAAAAACCGCATTTTTGAATGGTGAATTAGACGAAGAAATCTATATGGACCAACCCGAAGGGTTTGTGATCAAAGGTCAAGAGAAGAAAGTCTGTAAATTGATTAAATCTCTCTACGGACTTAAACAAGCTCCTAAGCAATGGCATGAGAAATTTGATATTACGTTATTATCAAATGGATTTAAGATAAATGAATGTGATAAATGTGTCTATGTAAAAGAGTACAAAGACGCATATATCATTGTATGTCTCTATGTCGATGATATGCTAATCATGGGTACAAACAAAGACGTGATCATTCGAACCAAGAAGATGTTGCACTCCTGTTTTGATATGAAAGACATGGGACCTGCTGATGTAATACTAGGAATCCGAATTCATAGAAGTCCGGAAGGTTACATCTTAACGCAGTCTCACTACATCGAAAAGGTTCTGAAGAAGTTTGGACATTTCGATGACAAACCTGTTGTAACTCCATATGATCCATCTATTCACCTTAAAAAGAATCAAGGTGAGAGTGTATCACAATTGGAATATACTCAGGTTATTGGGAGTTTAATGTACATCATGAATTGTACAAGACCAGATTTAGCATATTCGATAAGTCGACTTAGTAGATATTCTCACAACCCAGGAAAAGAACATTGGGTTGCGTTAGTAAGAGTCTTGAGATATCTGAAACATACGATGACTTATGGGTTGCATTACTCAAAATATCCTCCTGTGTTGGAAGGATATTGTGATGCAAACTGGATTTCAAACAATACGGATTGTAAGTCCACAGGTGGGTATGTCTTTACACTTGGAGGAGCAGCCGTATCTTGGAAATCATCAAAACAAACTGTTGTGACGTGTTCAACTATGGAAGCGGAATTTGTAGCGTTAGAAAAAGCCGCTAAAGAAGCCGAATGGCTCAAAAACTTCCTAGAAGGAATACCGTTATGGCAAAAGCCTGTTGCTGCCATTTGCATACATTGTGATAGTATGGCTGCTCTCTCAAGAGCTAAGAACCAAATCTACAATGGCAAATCAAGGCATATAAGGCGACGCCATAACACTATACGAGATTTGCTCAAAAATGGAATAATATCCATTGACTACGTAAAATCGAAGGAAAACATTGCGGATCCGTTGACTAAAGGCCTTGGTAGAGAGCAAGTCTTGTGGACGGCGAGGGGAATGGGTTTAAAGCCAATGGAATGAGTCATTACTTGGTGGAAACCTAACCTAGCAGCATTGGAGATCCCATGGTCTAGGTTCAATAGGCAAACTAATTGAGGAAGACTCAAGATGTAACACACACTTTCATGCCTATTCCTATGCTGAAATAAAGTGTGTTTCCGTTGATGATTAAGGGATGAATCTTGGATTCTTAATGATGCTAATAGCTTCAAAGTGGAATAGTGACGGACTATTTCTGATTAGCAACACCTATATGAGATTGATGTGGGGTCGCATCTTTGAGAACGATATGGCTAAGTTCTCTAAAATTCTCACGAATGAAGGATATGTTCAGGACCAGAATGAACACAACCGTAAGAATCGAAATGTATCGTTTGGTATGTGTGATACTTATTGTTTTGATTTACTGCGAAACGTGAGTAGTTCAAGACTTGAAATTCACTATCTCACAAAGTAAATTCGATAAGTACTCACTATGAAAGGTTCAAGTCCAAAAGACACCTTTCAGATGCATATCTAAACACCATTCTCAGAAGTTACGAAATGGTCCTAATATCTTATTTTCTATTCAAATGTGGGGTATTGTCTCGGTTTGAATAGAAAATGTGGGGTATTGTAGGAGTAATGGGGAGATGAAGAGTCCCACATTGGAAAAATAACATGAATGAACCCATGTATATAATGGGTTATTCAATGGTCATGTCCAAATGGATTACAAAACCATGGGCATGAGTTTCTTCATGGGCATGGGTTTCTTCATGGGCTTCTTGGCATGGGCTTCTTCATGGGCATGGGTTTCTTCATGGGCTTCTTCATGGGCTTCGGATCCTAATATCAATGGATAATTCCGAATTTAATTTAAATTTTTTTCGGTTTAGTTTTCCGAAATCAATTTTAAATTCGGTTTACAATGGTTCTGAAGCCAACAGTCACACCTCTCCATTTTGAACGAATTGACTCCTTTACAACCATTGCAATGGTTCAATCAAAACCGATTTTTGGCTCCTCAAGGCTCCAGAAAGTGATGATGGTTGAAAGCCTATAAATAGGAGATCAATTATTCTGAAAAAGTATCCCGTTTTTCTGAGATAAACACTTACAAAGTAGATTCATCAAGAAGTTCCGAATTTCTTGAGATCGTTGCATCCTCTAGGCAGAAGCGAGGACAAATTTCTGTCTAAGGACACTACTCATTGCAGGCCTCGATCAATTCACGTTCGGTAACCACGTTTACTGTTTCATTTACTCATTGTTAGTCGAATTGTTTCATAGATTCTGGTTTTTCCTATTGAATTATACTAGATCCGGTTGATTGGTTCTAACAATGATATGAGATTCCTGCATTTCAATTACCTAGAAACGCATATGATATAATAAATACTTGTTATGATTGTGGTCCATTTTGGTTGGTCAAATAGTTAACTGTGGCTTTTTTTAAATTACAAAACCATGTGTGTTAAAGTGTTAACTCTAAGTTTTTTTAAGATATTTTTTGTATGACAACAATATTTGTATATATATATATATTATCAACTATTAATGTGGAAAATTATAAATTAGCAATAACAAAAAAAAAAAGAGTTGGAAGCAAACATTTTATCCATATATTTTGTAAACAAATGTTACAAAATAGAATAACATGAAACGAGTGAATGATTTTACAATATAGTTGGATAATATAAACAAATTTAACATATAGGAGTAAAATATAAAAAAGTAATGAGATATCTCTCATTCCATTTGCTGAGGATATACGTATTAATTACAATCCAATGAGAATAGGTTGGAAAACCTTTTAAAAAAGAAAATAAAAAACCATGTGACTTGTATTACGTTGTGGGGTCTTCAATTTTCCCCTTCATTAGTTTGATTTCAAATGAAAAAAATCAAAACACAATTGACACAAACGCAAATCATTTGCCCCCACCCCTCCTCTTATTATTATTATTATCTCATGTGCTTTATTAACACACATGCAATCCATGTTCATTTGTATCTCTTTGACCCATCAATTCTTCATTTCATTTTATTTTATTTTATTTAGTATAAATTACAATTAAAAGTTGATTATTGATTGGTTTATCAATTTTATATTTAAAGTTTGATCATTCCGCATTAACTTTAGCTCATTTGTTCATTCTTTTTTCCTTCACCCTTTAGCTGCATGGTTTGATTAGATTTTTATGTGTTTTATTAGATTTTGTAATGTGATTTATGGTTTTCTTTTTAAGTTTTCCGGTTTCTTTTTCTTCCGGTGATGATTAATGCTTTGATCTATCAAGAAAAATTCAAATGATTTGAGTGTACCAAATAATTGTGATTTATAATAATAGGATTTGGGTATTAAGAAAACCCAACAAAGGCCCATATATATATAATATATGAAAACCGACTGCGTGTGTGGTGCAAATGTTGGGCTAAATAGAAAATTGGATTTTGTTAAAGCCCAAATAAATTAAAGAAGATTTTGGCGATTCCAATTTAAGCCCAAATAGAGCATCCTATAGTTATTGAAGAAAATCTTATGTACTAAGGTGTTGTCATATCTCAGTGTGTGGCATTCAACTCGATAAATCCAACATGTTTTTGTCATTATTCATGATATATAGTAATGAATTGCTCTATATAACATCCCCTAGTCCAATTTAATTCTCACATAATAACTAATTTATTCAATTACCCATGATTATTCCGAACAACTGAAATTCCAATTAGTGTAGTTTAATGTTCATTTTTAACGGGATGATTAGCTTTGGTGTGAACAGATAATAAGGAACTCGAGGACAGAAGGATCGAGAATATGATGGAGGGTTTGTCGAAGAAAGAGGTCAAAAGGCATGGGATTGGGTATGACCCTACAATGGAGCAAAGAAAGAACTAACTACATGGGGAACATTGGATAAGAACAATCAAATTTCACTTCAACTATTTTATAGTTTAGCAATCTTTCTGTAGTCTCTCACAAATTTTCTGTAATAGCCATTAAGACCAAAAAGTTCTTGGAGAGCTGTAATAGATTTTAGGGTCTTCCAATTCCTAACTACAATTTTTGGCAGATCAGCCGACACTACTTCGACTGATATGATGTGGCAAGATAGACTAGTTGTAGTTGATCAAATGTGTACTTCTTTTGGTTTACAAATAAGTGGTAGTCTTTGAGAATCTGTAGAACCAAGTGGAAGTGGTTCCACATGATCATCCAATCCGTTGCTATATATTAGGATGTCATCAAAGAAGACTAAAAACAAACTTTTTCAAGTGATCTCTAAAAAGATCATTCATTACCGACTAAAAAGTTGTTGGAGCATTGGTTAATCTAAATGGAATTACCAAAAACTCATAATGCCCTTCGTGAGTCTTGAAAGTTATCTTGTGTCTTCTTCCTTAACCCTTATTTATGGTAACCTGCTCTTAACTCCAACTTGGAGAAAATTGTAGAGCCATGTAGTTCATCTAAGACTTCGTCACTTACAAGAATAAAATACCTGTTTGGAATGGTGAGTTTGTTCAATTCTCGGTAATCCACACAAAATCCCCATCCCCAACTTTTTTTGAACCAATAACATTGGGTTTGAATAAGGGTTGATGCTTGACCTCATGATCTTAGCTGTTAACATCTCTTTGAACAGCTTCTCCACTTTATTCTTTTGAGCAAAAGAATGTCGATATGGTCTAAGATTCATGGGTGAAGATCCATTGTTCAAGTTGATTGAATGTTCTCTTGATCTTGTAGGCTATAAACCAGATTTCTCCTCAAAGATATCTTGAAATTTACAAAAAACTTCTCTTATTCTTGGTTCCAAGAACATTGTTGTCGCAATCTTAGGTCCTTCGAACAAAGAAGTGAGTTTAAGAAGAAATACCACGGGTTATTCTTGGAGTGTTATGGTTAGAGTGTTGAAAGAAACTTCTTGTTTCGGTAAACTTGGATCTCCTCTTAGCTCTATCTTCTATATTCTGTCTCATAATCTTAGGTCCTTCGAACAAAGAAGTGAATTTAAGAAGAAATACCACGGGTTATTCTTGGAGTGTTATGGTTAGAGCGTTGAAAGAAACTTTTTGTTTCGGTAAACTTGGATCTCCTCTTAGCTCTATCTTCGGTCTTACTTTCTTGAAACTTAACCTATGTAGTTTGCCAATTGATATTGGTCTCTCCCAAGGAAGAAAGCCACTTCTAAGTAAGAACCACATCCGTAATTCACAAATCAAATAGCAGGAAGTCATCTTTAATCTCGTATCCTCGGATGGTGATACATAGATCTTGGCCCTTACTAGAACCTGATATGATGGTTCTATCACCTATGAATACTCCAAAATCTCGAGTCTCCATAAGTTGAAGTTACAATATTTCTACCACCTTCTCGACAATGAAGTTGTTGGTACCTCTTAAATCTATCAAGACTATGACCTCTTTGGCTCCAATAAATCCCTTCATTCCGAGTATCTTGAGGTTGTTAACCCTACCATGGAATTGAGAGAGAGAGTTCGATGAGGTCCTTACCCTCTTTATCATCCATTACCTCATTTTCTTCTACCGTTTTTTCGTCCTCAGAATTCTTGGTTTCTTCATCTTCTAATGCCAAGAATTTGAGTTCCTTGTACTTGCATTTGTATCCCAGATACCATCTCTTCATAAATTTAAAACACAATCCTTTCCCTCGTCTTGCTATTATCTTAGAGGATGAAATTTAAGATAGACCTGTGGTGATTCCCTTCACCGGCTTTTGGACGTTGTTGAGGAATTGTCTAGTGTTTGTTGCAGGTCCATTAGCTCTATACCTATAAGTTCTTGAACGAGATTCTTTAGCCTCTTGAGCCATGATCATGATTGCAAGATCAATGATTTTGTCTAATCCAAGAGGTTTATATCACAAGACTTATCTTGAATACTCTGTTTAAGACCATTCAAGAAAGTATCCTCCATTCAAGAAAGTATCACAAGACTTGATCTTGATCTTGAATACTCTGTTTGAGACCATTCGAAATTTTGGCGATACTCCTCGACTGATCCTATTTGTATCATTCTCATCATTTGTCTTAGATCTGAACCATCAACCATGCATCTAAATGTTTTACAGATTTTGTTCTTAAGATCAACCCATGCTCTCAAGACAATTCGATCTTGAATCCATCTTAACCAAGTGATAGCCTTCCCTTCCATGTAAGACAAGGGTATTTCTACCTTCTCCCATTTTTAAGTGTCATTATCCAAAGAATATTTCTGCATGATAAATCCAATAATTCAGATGTTCCTTAGAGAATATTGGAATTTCAGCTTTCTTGATTGCGAGTTGAAAGACATTTGGCCATATTGGTTCTTGAACGTGGCCTCGACTACCTTATCCTTTTTCATGTCTATTCTCAAGGAATGTCCTCGAGACTGCCCAATGCTTCATTCATTCAATCCATCTTAGTGAGGAAGGTTGTGAATTGCTCTTTGGATACGAACATCGATGCGGTCACATCTTCTTCTACTGCTATTCTTGCAGCCACATCTCCTTCGAGTCATCTCCGCAACCTTGGGCTCTGATATCAATTTGATAAGCTCCCAATCAGTCTTGAAATAAGAACTGATCGAACTAGAAGCTAAAGAGTGTTTGAATGTGTTTGTTGTATGTTATAGATCACCAGTCTCATATGATGAGATCATCGATCTCCAAAGGCTAAACCAAAATATTCATTTCTTTTCTATGGTCCAATGTGGACGGTCATAGGTTTTATATAGCCAAATACATTCAATATTTAAGACTACAACTAATTACAAGAACTCAAGACTTATTCAATAACTTGGATTCTTGCTTGGCCTTTCCAATCTTTGACATTCTCTCTTCTGCCGTTTTGATATTCTTCTTGAATCTTGCTTCTTGCGCATGTGTATTGTCTTCTTGTGTTGAATTCTTTGGACGAGATAAAGGAATGGATTCTTATCAGATGGTCCATTGGGAGACAAATCTACATAAATTGAAGATCAACCCTCGTCGATTCCTACGGGGAATTAGCAGAATTATCAATGAACTGGATCATAGGTATTTTGTCTCCACAAACTTTAAAATTTAGAGGGCATATTGGTACACAAGAGGTGGTGGTGATGGTGGATATTGGAGCTGCACATACTTTTCTTTCCATTGAAGTGATTCAATATTTGAACCTTCGAGCCGAGAAAACAATGGGCTATGCAGTGTTTTTAGGTACCGGGTAACAGGTAAAGAAGAGGGTATTTTGCAAAAACATTCGTCTTCATTTTAAAATTTTAGAGTTCGTGGTGGAATTTATTCGTTTGGAGTTGAGGAGTGCCAACATTATTTTAGGTATTCAGTGGTTTTGGACCTTGGGCAATGTTCGATTCAACGTTGAACAACTTGAAATGAAGTTCCAATGAGGCGCTACTTGGGTTACCTTGCGGGGAGACCATAGTCTACAAAACTCATTGGTTTCACTTAAGATATTATGGCGTGCAATGGAGGAATGTCATCCTAGCTATGTGGTGGATCTATGTTCTTTGTCGATGGTAGCAACAGATTTATCGTCGGTCTTAGTAGCAATATCTGGTGTTTTGGAATAATTCACAGATATTTTTTATCTCCTTTCGGTTTATCACCATTCTGTGGAAATGAACATGACAACATCCTTAAGACCGAGGCGGGTCATGTCAACACGTTCGGCCATATCTTAATTCTCATACTGGGCACGGGTCGGGTACCCGGATTTTTGAGGGTACCCGAACCCGAACTCGAACTCGGACGGATAGGCATATTCCTACCCGAACTCGAACCCGAGGGGCTCGGGTACCCGAGCCTCGGGTACCCGTCCAATGCACCGGGTACCTGCGGGTACCCGAACCCGAATCTAAATTTAATTTTAAATCAAATTAAATGTTAAAAAAATCAAGTTTACAAAAAATTAAAAGCCACAATCTTACAAAACAAATAAAAATCCACATTCTTACAAACCAAAACATTAAACACATGATCTACAATCTTACAAAACAAATAAAAATCCACATTCTTACAAACCAAAACATTAAACACATGATCTACAATCTTACAAAACAAATAAAAATCCACATTCTTACAAACCAAAACATTAAACACATGATCTCCCTTGTCAAACTCAGTCACTCCCTCTCCACAATCCTGCAACGCAACACATTGGTCGGATTATAGCTATGCTTTCAGTTCAATAACACTAAGAACAACTACAGAACAATCCACTCCACACCGTGTTCTTATAAGATTGATTTATTTACAATGAAGGGGTCTCAGTACTACTAACCCATTTCTCATTCCCAAGATACGTATTGAATTAACTTACCTTGTAGCTTCATGGCCAAATATTCGAGGGAAAATCAACTGTATCAATAAAAGAGGTGTTGTATCAGAGAGTTTTGAAGATAAGAAACAATTCAAAAGGTCCCATGAGAAGCTATAGAGAGAGAGGAAGAACCTGGGATTCCCAAGCCGAGAGATCTTAATAAAAGTGTTACAAGAGGGAATCATACGACCAAGCCGAAGTCCTTTTTATAGCCCCATGATTTTGGTAAAGGAGAAGGATGGTATTTGATGGTTTGATGTGTATTATCGAGCACTTAATCGCGCTACCATTCTAGATAAGTTTCCTATTTCTTTGATTGATGAGATATTGGATGAGCTTTATGTGACAATTATCTTCTCTAAATTGGATTTATGATCTAGTTAGCACCAAATTCGAATGCACAGAGATGATATTAAAAAATGGCTTTTAGAAAACATGATGCCAAAAAATGTTCTTTTGGACAGTCGCATATTGAATACTTGGCCATATTTTTTTTAGGGATTAGGTGGCTACGGATAAGAAGTAGTTTGAAGTAGTGGCCAAGTGGCTAAGTCTAAAACAATGTAAAGGAATTGAGAGGATTTTTGGATCATACTGGGTACTACTGGTGGTTTGTGAAAGGGTATAGATCTATTACAAAACCTTTAAATGAATTACTTAAGGTGATTCTTTCTTGTGGTCCGAGGAGGCAGATTTGCCTTTCCAAGAGCTTAGACAAGCGATGGTTACAACTATAGTGCTTGGGTTTCCAAATTTTGAAGAAGCATTTGAAGTAGAAACGGATGCATCCAGTTCGAGACTTGGAGCAGTTTTGATGCCACAACAACGTCCCTTAGCTTATTATAGTAAAATTCTATCACCTTTGGAACACTTTAAGTTGGTTTATGAAGGATATTTGATGGTCATCGTTTGTTCAATCCTCAAATGGAAAAACTACTTAATGGGCAAAAATCATGCACAAATTAAAGTTCCTTTTGGAGCATAGAGGTCAATGTGGAGTACATGAAGTGGTTAATGAAGCTATCGGGTTTTGACTTTTATATCATTTACAAGCCGAGCTAAAAAAACCGTGTTGTAGATGGCCTTTCTTAGGTGTCTTCTCCTCCATCTTGCTCAACTGTTTTGCTAAGTATGGCTGTAACAATTTTTCAAATTATTGAAATGGACATGTTGGCAATGATAAATGCGGAGGATAGTGTTTTGGTTCTGACCAAACAACAACTCCTCCAAAGTTTTCAAGCTCTTATTGGATATCGTCTTGTGTGAGACCACCTTTTCTACAATCCAAAAAACTCTACTTTGATCACACTAATACTTCATGAGTTCCATGATAAACCTTTGGGAGGACATGTTGGAGTATTGAAGACATTAAAATATATTAAAGCGATTTTCTTTTTTTTTATGGCATGAGCATGAATATTCAAAGTTACGTCGCTGAATGTGTAACTTTCCAAACACAAATGTACTATACTCTTTAACCCGCAGGTCTTCTACATCCGTTACCAATACCGTTGAAGAAATGGGATGATATTTCAATGGATTTTATTGAAGGATTTCCTAAATCGTTGGGTGTTAACATCATATTGTTCATCATCGATAGATTGAGTAAGGTTCTCTTTTGCCAACAAAATTGTTTTGTCTGATGTCCACACACGCATGTGTACGTTTTCGCTCGGGAGACTTTGTTTAGGAGAGAGGAACCTTTTACCTCTACCATCACTAGACTGAGCGTTTTGCGAGTCAAGGTCACTCGGATCAAGCATTCTCTTTGTTTCCTTTTTTCACTCCCACGAAATATTGTTGTCCATAGTTCTTGCAATTTATTATGCAAAGGTTCAAAAAAAAAGAAAGAAAATATGGTCCGAAAACAGAAAAAAAGGTTCGGATTGCCTCTCGAAAAGAATTCATTTATGGTCCCGAGCTCAATTGTATTGGCTTCTACTCGAGGGGATTTTGATCAAACATCCCCCGCATTGTTTCCATCGCTCGTGTCATGGTCGTAGCATGTTGGGCGACTTGTGTATCAACCTTTTGAGATGAGTGTGCCTTCTATTTGTTGTCCAATTGTTCGCTTGAATTCGTCGTGTTGTCCAATTGTTCGCTTGAATTCGTCGTGCTCGGCCTTCATTCCCTAGAGATATGCATTGTGAGCCTTATGCTCCTTCATCAGCTACGAGAACATAGAATTTATCTCATTGTCCCCCTCCGATTGGTGTAGCACCAAAGGAGCTTCCTTCTAATAGTAGACCGGGTTGTGTTGTGTTGGTCAGTTTTGGAAGTTTTCGTTCTGAGGTGGCTTCGAGAATGGTTGCGGCTAACTCTCCTATTGTGGATTCTATAAGTTGGTGGTATTCTTGTAGGTGAAATTGGGTTGATTCCTTCAACCCGGATTGTACGTTTTTGAATAAGGGTTATTTTCCAAGTAACTTTCTTTTTCCGCTTGTTCCGCCATGTAAACCTCCGATCGATCACCATTTCCTTCTGCAGGATTATTCTCGTGTACTCACTCGGAACATTTTGCCCATTCCCATCTTCTCTATTTTCTTCTCAAGCTAGGTGAAATGGGGATCATGTAATGATCCTCCATATGCTGCACTGATCCAAATGTGGATGTCCTCTCAGAGTCCCTCAACGAAAATGAAAATGAGATACTTCCGATCCATTCTAATGTGTGGGCATGCATGCTGGTAGCCTTTGAAAAGCTCCCACGCCTCATTTAGAGTCTCACCATCCTTCTGAGTGATGAAAGTTATCTTGTTCTTCGTCATTTGTGTTTTATGGGGCATGAGAAAACGCATCATGAAGCACTCCTCAAGCTAACTCCACGTTGTAGCGGAGTTCGTGGCCATTGTGTAGAGCCACTCCTTTGCTTGATCCATGTGAGAGAATGAGGTTGCCATAAGAATGACCACTTGGTCCATTACTACCTAGACTTGCTTGAGGGAGTCACACAACATCTTGAACCTCGTGAGCTTGACGTTTATGTCCTCGTTGGGGTGTCCTCTAAATGCGATATGGTTTAGCATCTGGAGAAATGATGGATGAAACTAAAATCAGTTGTGATTGATGTTTGGGCACCCGATGCAGGACAAGAGTTGGGTGTGCTTACGGGTTGCATATGCTTTGTAAGTCTTTCCTCCGGAACCACATTCTACGTGTATTTTCCATCTCTCTCTTTACTTGCTTAAAGATTGTTTTTCTGGTTCTCTCGATTTTCAGGTCGAGCATTGCAAGTTCATAAATACCAACACTACGGGTCATAAACTAAACTAAGTACATGCAATCAACTAAATGAAAACAAACAAAGGGATGTCAATGGCAAATGAAAACAAATTTACAAAGATATGAACAAATATACAAACGAAGATACAAACAAAAACTTTGTTTATGATGAATACGAAGAAGTACAACGATACTATCCTCATAAATTACCATGGTGTAAACAGAGAGGGGCGACCTATTGTTTTTATGCTAGATCATGAGCAATTTGATTTAATCTCATGATCATGCTTTTACTCTCACTTGTGCTAAACAAAAAATAAAATTATGAATCTCTCTTTTGATAATTCTGTATTCTATTTTTCTGGAAGTTTTGCAGAAGAAAAAAATAGTGTTTGTAGAATTTGAATTTGAAAAAATGATTCTCACATCTATTCATTTCTTCTTGTAGTACATATATATATCAATATATCAAGGTTTACATGGCTACTTACATTAATATGTAATGTTGCCAATAATACCCTGTTTTTCAACTGATCTAACTGATTTATTCTGTTTTGCATGTGTACATACTTTGCAAACCGTTTCTGGAAGTATTTGGTGAGTTAGAGAAGATAACAGGTTCTGGGCTCGTTTTTAGAATTTTCTGTTGGGCCTGCCGAAATTCCTGGCCCATTTCATCTCCTCTCCAGCCCGCTTCACTTTAGCCCGGTCCGCTTCAAATTTCTTCCTCGGCCCGGCCCACTCCAGCTTCAGGTAAGTCTCTCGATCCTTCTTCAGTTTTAGAGTAAACCTGAAACCCTAGTGTCGTTTTCTCTCAGACCCATGCTTGCCGCCGAACCCTAATCCTCCTTTCTCTCCTTGCCGTTCAGCTCGACGACCTGTTGCATGCTCACCGCGCCGGAGGGGAACACAACCTTCAGTCTCCCTCTTGTTCCTCTCCGGCACAATACCTATCTTCCTTCGAAGATCTTCAAATCGACTGGTTCCCAGCGGCTTCGTCAGAAGATCCGCCAGCTGCAGCTCTCCAGGTACGTATCTCAGTTTGATTATTCCGTTTTTCTCCGCTTCTCTCACTACATGATATTTTATCAGTATATGTTTCGTTCTTTTGTGGTCAATCGGGTTGCGGTCAATCGCAATAGTTGTTGTGTTGTCACAGTGAATAGATACCCCATCTATTTCAAACCCTAATTGACCGAACAGCCTCTGCAACCACACCGCGTGATTTGTGGTTGCATATAGGGCGGTATACTCAGCCTCGGTAGTAGACTGAGCAATCGTCCCTTGTTTCTGTGTACCCCAACTGAATATAGCTGAACCAAATGTAAAACAATAACCAGTTGTGCTTTTAGCATCATCCTACTCCCAACTAGGTCTGAATCCGAATAACCAACAAGTTCTGGGTTCTTAACCCTCTCAAATAATAATCCATAATCATAGGTACCATTTACGTACCTTAAAACTCTCTTTACTTCGATTAAACTCCTCTTTGTAGGTTTAGCATTACTCCTAGATAAATAGGAGGCTGCAAATGCTAAATCTGGTCTCGTTGCTACTAAGTATAGAAGTCCTCCGACCATGCTTCTATACTTAGTAGCGTCGGGTAAAAAAATTTCCATTTTCAATGTTTTTCCTATGAGGTGTGAGAGGTGTTCTCACCCTCTTACTGTCCTTCATTCCATATTTTTCCAGTAACTTTTGAGCATACTTGGCTTGTCCAAGAAAAATCCCACTTTCAACATACTGAATTTCAAAATCCAAAAAATACTTCAGCCTTCCCAAATCGCTCATTTCAAAAGTTCTTCCCAATCTGTCCTTGAAAATTGTATTCAGCTTTTCATCACTTCCTGTAATGATGATATCATTGACATACAAATAGATTATAACAATACCTTCTCCTGTGATCTGCAAATACATCGCAACATCGCAATCACTCCGTTTGAATCCTTCTTCAATGAAGAAAGAATCAATTCGGCTATACCAAGCCCTCGGTGCTTGTTTAAGCCCATACAGCGCCTTCTTCAACCTTAAAACTTTATTCTCAGCTTCCTCTATCACATAACCTGGGGGATGTTCAATATATACCTCCTCTGTGATTTTCCCATTAAAAAATGCGGATTTCACATCCATTTGGTATAAATTCCACTCCTTTTGCGCTGCAATTGCTATCAAAAATCTGATTGTGTCGTGTCTAGATACCGGGGCAAAAGTTTCCCCATAATCCAACCCTTGAGTTTGAGTAAAACCTCTTGCCACCAGCCTGGCTTTAAACTTCAAAATCTGCCCATTTTCATCTGTTTTTACTTTATAAATCCATACCTTCTGCTTCTTTGGAAGATCAGCAAGCTCCCAAGTATTGTTTTTGCTGATCATATCCATCTCCTCATCCATTGCGTTTCTCCATTCTTTATCAACCACTGCTTCTTCAAATGAAACTGGTTCTTCCACAGATAAGTAACAGCTTTTACACACATTGTTCAATTCCTCATTTTCATTTTCTATTTCCTCATACAACTCACTCAATCTCTTCATTTTGTGTACCTTTCTAGATGAGCTACTGCCTTCTCCTCTTGTATCACTTAGGTTGAATGGTACATGAGAGAATGGAGGGGAATTTTGTCTTCCACTCCCTCCTGGACTATTCTGTACCGAAGTGTCAAACATCTTGGTATTTTCATTTTGAAATGAACTGCTAGGGATGTATTGAGTAGACACTGACAGTTTGTTAATTTCTGTCTCTGTCTCCCAATTCCAGCCCTTATCTTCCTCGAACACAACATCTCTTGCCACTTCAACCTTTCCTGAATTCAGCTTAAAAATTCTGAATCCTTTACTCATACTGCTGTATCCGATGAAGACTCCTTTTTTCTGATTTATCATCCAATTTCTTTTTGTTTTGTACTGGTACTAAAACATGACATAAACTCCCAAAAACCTTCAAATGGCCCACTGATGATTTGTGACCACTCCAAACCTCCAACGGGGTCTTATTTTCCAATGCTCGTGTTGGCAGCCTGTTTTGGAGATAACAGGCTGTGAACACAGCTTCTGCCCAAAATTTATTTGGCATTTGCTTGTCTTTAATCATGCTCCTAGCCATTTCTAACAGTGTCCTATTTCTCCTCTCAGCAACTCCGTTTTGTTGAGGAGAATAGGCCACTGTTAGTTGCCTTTGTATACCATTGTCCTCCAAAAATTTTGTAAACTCAATCGAGTTAAATTTCATACCTCTATCTGATCTCAATTTCTTCAACTTCTTTTCTGTTTGTGTTTCAACAAGTGTCTTGAATTTTCTGAATGTTGCAAACGCCTCTGATTTTACCTTCAAAAAATACACCCACAACATATGTGAGTAGTCGTCTGTGAATGTCAGTAAGTAAACGCTGCCATCCAATGACGGAGTCTGCATTGGTCCACAAATGTCCGTGTGTACCAATTCGAGAATTCCCTTAGACTTAGTTTCCGAAGCCTTAGGAAACTCATCTCTAATTTGCTTTCCCTTCAAACAAGCTTCACAAATCTGTTTGTTTATAGTAAACCTTGGCAACCCTCTCACCATCTCTTTAGTTTGCATCTGTAGCAGATTGTGCAACCCTGAATGCCCAAACCTTCTGTACCATAAATCTGTTAAATCATATTCCTTAGCTGCCATAGCCTATCCTTTGATCAGCTTCCACCTTAGTGAATATGCTTTGTTAATCATAGGAATTTCTACTATCTTACAACCATTTTTATCTTTAATCTCACACACTGTTTCACTGAAAATCACCTTGTAGCCATTTCGTACCATTTAAGGTACACTAAGAAAATTTTTGCTTAAACCTGGAACAAAAAACACATCTCTTATGGTTCTCCTCCCTTTCTTAGTCATCACATCTATTGTGCCTTTTCCAGCCGTGTTCAACTTAGCTCCATTACCTACTTTAATAGGAATTCTAAAATTCCTATCTAAAGTGGTAAAAAACCCTTCCTCTCGGGTCATATGATTTGTCGCTCCACTGTCTATTAGCCAAATATCATCATCCTCCACCGTCTGTGACATGATATGTGCTGCTGTGAACAAAATGTTTTCCTCATCTTGCTCACTTGTCAACTGAGCTTGATTATTTGGAAACTTCTTAAACCTACAATCTCTTGAAAAATGACCAGGTTTACCACAATTGAAACATTCCTTCTTGGTCTTGTAACCTTTAGAATCTTATGGTTTTTCTGCCTTGTTTCTGAAGTAACAATCTACTTCAGCATGATTGTCTTTCTTACAGATACTGCATCTTTTTTTAGTTTTCGATTTGTAATCTGCATTGTTTTGTGCTCCTTTTGCTGCAACCTTCTTCTGTCCAGTCTTTGAATTTTTGTTTCTAGAATAAAATGCTCCATCTAGGCCAGTACTGTCTCTATCGTCCAGCCTAGACTCTTGTGATTCTAATGCAATCACAAGCTCCCCCACCGTTAGAGTTTCCAGATCCTTAGTCTGCTCCAACACTCCAACGTATGGATCAAAACGAACTTGTAAAGAACACAATATCTTAGAAACTAGCTCATCCTCTTCCATCCTAGCTCCATAAGCTCTAATTTCATTTCCGAGTTCAGTAACCTTACTTGCATACTCTTTTATTTTCTCTTTCTCAGATTGTCTTATATTGTAGAAAGAAGCTCTCAACCTTTGCAGCTTTATCCTAGCTGCTTTTGGATCACCTTGAAACCTCTCCTTGAGCAGATCCCATGCTGCCTTGGATGTTTCACATGTTGTTAAATGTGCACTGAAGATCTCTTCAGTCACTGCATGATAGATCAGCTCCAATGCGTGCTGATCCTTTGCTTCCAATTCCTCCCATTCGGCTGTTACCTTCTTTCCTTCCTCAACCGTTAGTTTCTCAATATTTGGAAACTTCGGTATGCCTTCTGTGACTATTTTCCATAGTCCCTTGCCTCTTATTGTAGGTTTAATCTTGATAACCCACAGATTGTAGTTTTTACCTTCAAAAATTGGAATCGGTGGAGTATTAAGTGTTCTGTCCATGTTTCTTGCTGTAGAATGCTGCTGATTGCTTGATTGTGCGTTGCTGGTGCTACTGATTGCTTGATTGTGCTGTTGTACTCCCAAATCTTACCGCTATGATACCATATTGTTTTTATGCTAGATCATGAGCAATTTGATTTAATCTCATGATCATGCTTTTACTCTCACTTGTGCTAAACAAAATATAAAATTATGAATCTCTCTTTTGATAAATCTGTATTCTATTTTTCTGGAAGTTTTGCAGAAGAAAAAAATAGTGTTTATAGAATTTGAATTTGAAAAAATGATTCTCACATCTATTCATTTCTTCTTGTAGTACATATATATATCAATATATCAAGGTTTACATGGCTACTTACATTAATATGTGATGTTACCAATAATACCCTGTTTTTCAACTGATCTAACTGATTTATTCAGTTTTGCATGTGTACATACTTTGCAAAACCGTTTCTGGAAGTATTTGGTCAGTTAGAGAAGATAACAGGTTCTGAGCTCGTTTTTAGAATTTTCTGCTGGGCCTGCCGAAATTCCTGGCCCATTTCATCTCCTCTCCAGCCCGCTTCACTTTAGCCCGATCCGCTTCAAATTTCTTCCTCGGCCCGGCCCACTCCAGCTTCAGGTAAGTCTCTCGATCCTTCTTCAGTTTCAGAGTAAACCTGAAACCCTAGTGTCGTTTTCTCTACAGACCCATGCTTGCTGCGGAACCCTAATCCTCCTTTCTCTCCTTGCCGTTCAGCTCGACGACCTGTTGCATGCTCACCGCGTCGGAGGGGAACACAACCTTCACGACCTGTTTTCATTGAACGGTTTAGAAAGATCGACCTAGCAAGTTAATGAAGGTTACGGCAGTGGATCGTTTCTTTTTAGGTATCATGTTCAGAGTTTTAAAAAGGCTTTTTCTGAGAAGTTTCCAGCGTGTTCTATCGCAGCAAAAAGGCATATAGATTCTTCCGCAACTATATTATATGTGCATGGCGTCGTTCGTATCTTTCTTTCAACCCTAAAGCTGATTGTTAGGACATAAAATTGTTTACAAAATTGTATGTTAAACGGGTCAAGATGGCCGAGTTGGTCTAAGGCGCCAGTTTCAGGTACTGGTCCGAAAGGGCATGGGTTCGAATCCCATTCTTGACATTTCTTTTTATAAAAAAAAAGGAGAGATTTGATTTAATGAGACCCATGTCCTTATATCAGAACAACGACAACACCAAGTATATCAACCAAAGCTCCAAGATTTTAATGTAATAACATGTAATAAAGATGTTCAAATAATACTACTCTTGTCCGTACCACAAAACCTAAATAAGTATGAAATTCATGCGCACCCTTTTACTACTAAACCCATCGAAACAATCGTTCATTGATTATATGTATACACATATACATATTATATACAAATATTCAAGGACCTTTAGCCGATATGGGAAAATACATCACAACAATAAAGTGGGCATTTTAGCCATCTGTTAGGTCATAATCACAACCAGCATCATCCATTGATACCACGGTGACCTCTCGAGTCATCCTGTGTATATCTTCGGACAGGTCGTGAGACTTATCGCCCTTTAAGAAGCTATGGACTTCCCCTTGAACTTCAATCCGGCTATAACCAGGCTCCTTTTTCACGCCCGACTTCTTCATTCTCATCCTAATCTCTGCCACAGCACCCCACAATCCAAAACTCGCATATGCATTTGCCAATACGACGTATTTCCCAGCGTTATCCGGTTCCAACACAAAATACCTTTTCGCTGCAAGCTGTAAGAGCTCCACGTTCCCATGAATCTTGCACGCCCCTAGTAAAGAACCCCATAATGGAGAGTGTTCTTTACACGGTGAATTCAAAACGAACTCATATGCTTCTTGTAACCTACCAGCACGGCCTAACATATCAACCATGGCTGCATAATGTTTTCCGTTAGGGTTTATCCCATAATCTCTCTTCATTGACTTAAAATGTTCCCAACCTTCATCCACTAAACCTCCATGGCTACATGCACTGAGAACTGCCACAAACGTTATGTAATTTGGTCTAAAGCCTTCTTCTTTCATCTTTTTAAAGCATTTCAACACCTCCATTACTTTTCCATGATACCCGTAACCAGATATTAACGATGTCCAAGTGATCACGTTTCTCGTTGACAATTGATCAAATACTTTATGCCCATCGGAAAGACTACTGCATTTGAAATACATATCAACAAGGGCACTATCAACTACAACATTCTCTTTCACATGGCTCTTTATCATGACTGCGTGGGCTCTCACCCCGTGTTCCAACAAGGCTAACGCAGCACATGCGCTGAACACTGAAGAAAACGTAAACTGGTCTGGTAGTATTCCGTTTCGCCTCATTCGGTAGTACAAATAAAGCCCAGCTTCTTCGAGACCCTTTTGCACGTACCCAGAAATCAACGCGTTCCAAGGGATCTCGTCCCTCCATAGCAAACTGCGAAAAAGGATCTGAGCAATTTCTAGCCTCCCTGATTTGGCGTACAATATCAACAATTTGGTTTTCAGATACTCATTGAGGGCATATCCCACAATGACCATCTGAGCATGAATTCGTCTGCCTTTTTCATATTCCTTTCTGTGTATGCACTCTTGCAACAGCAGAGCATAAGTCTGCGCCTTGACTTTTGATTGGCTACGACATAATAACCCAACAGCTTCATTCAATCTCCCCGTGATACATAGACCTCTCAATGTCTTATCCAAATGAACTTTATCCGTATGAAGCTCCACCTGAAAGCTGAAACATCTCAATGGTGAACCAAATTTCGATCATTCGATACAACCTCAGAATCATGCAAACTCATTGACTACAGAAAAAGGGAAAAAGCAAACAAATGAATAAAGCACGATCATGTTTTCATAGGCAGAGAAATTATGAAAAGTTTAATGTTTTGGCCACCAAATACGTGAAGCATTTTAATGGATGCTGCAACTGGAGGCAACAGAAGATAATGAAAGCAAGGGCGCGATAAAAACCTGTCCTTTTCCTTCTCTGCTACCATCCGGCGGAGAAGCGTCATCGTCTTGCCGGCAAATATAGGACCAACTTCAACGTGGGTCTCACCGGAAACGGGAAGGGACGGCGACTGGGATGCATCCGTTTGTAGTTGACTATTGAAAACTGTCATAAAAGAGGACCAACGCGGTTCTATCCAGAAAATGAACTGAGATTTGCAGAGACAGGAGATTGAAGCCGCAAAGGAGAAGGCAAAAGAATGGGCCTTGAGAATATGAAGAGATGGGGAAATCATTGCTTTAAAGGATTAGCATTGTATCCGTAGATTTCAGAGGAAAGAAGGATGAAATTATCGATAATTCGGATCGTCAATCGGAGACTTGGACCATGGACGGGTTCTCGACTTTAGGGTTCAAGCCCAGGAGGATGAGGGAAGGGTTTAGGGGTGGGCACCCGTGGGTACCCGCCAGAATCTACCGTACTCGTACCCGCAAGGTGCGCCGCAAAACCCGCAAAAAAATCTGAAACCCGCGGGTACCCGTGAGAAGGACCAGGTCACGCTGAGGCGGGAGGCGGCGAGCGAGGGAGGGAGTGCTCGTCGGTCGAGCAGGAAGGAGAGAGAGGGAGGCGGTCGGTCGTGCCGGAGGGAGAGCGGGTGGCCGTCTGTCGTGCAGGAGGAAGAGAGGCGGTCGAGCAGGAGGGAGAGCTGGTGGCCGTCGTAATATAACGCGAAGGCAAACCTGGTCTCCTTCCCGACGCTCGCAGAGATCGATCGGCCAAGGAGACGGCGAGCGGCGAGCGAGAAGTGGAGAGAGAGGTAGGTTGCGAGTTTGAGACGGAGAGAGAGAGGTAGGCGCTGCGACGGCGTATGAAAGAGGGAGAGAGGTGGAGAGGTAGGCGGTCGGTCGTGGAGAGTGAGAGGTATACGACCGACGACAGAAGACCAAAGACCGGCGACCGGTGCTGCGAGTTTGATACGGAGAGAGAGAGGTTGGCGCGGCGTGCAGAGAGAGAGAGAGGAGAGGGATAGTGCCGATAGAGAGCTAAAGAAGTGGAAGGAGACATTTAACCCAATGGCATTTAGGTAATTTATGGAAAATAGCGGTAATCATAGTCAAGACCCCTTCATCAGCAGCTATAGCTTGTAATCTCCAAGAGATGTAAGAGGAATTTGGGTTTGATTTTGATTTGAATCCATTGAACCTTGAATAAGAACTGATCGATTTTCTATATTATCAGACCATGTACTCAAGCGCCTGTGTTGCAGATTACTTAAAAGCAATGTAGTTTGAATTGATATGATACAGTGATGAAACATTCTTTACTCAGTTTGTTGAAGACTAAAACAGACTAATGCGGATTACTTAAGACGAAGAATAGAGACAAGAAAGACATGAGGTTTACGATTTCAGTCTCGATCAATATGATCGGACCTACATTGTAGGATCAAGGTGATCCCAATTCTGAATAGTTTCTCCAAAGTTTACAAAGAATCGATACTCACAACCTTTGAACCCTGATTCTTTCTTTCCGAAAACTCCTTACAGACTCTCTCACTCCACTCCGAAATACAAAAAAAATGAGAAAAATGAACTCACACTCCCTCTCAACAAATCTTGGTTCCTTATATAGACTACAAGAACCAAGAAGGAGAGTAACAGCTTCACTAACTATTTCTTAATGGCTCTCTTAGGAAGCACCAGAAGACTTTAAACGCTTTTGCTCTTCAACCTTGTATTAACAACCGAAACAAACTTGAAGTCCATCTTCAACAAATCTCCACCTTGGTAAGGCTATTTCCAAAAACGACTAGACCTTCATCAGTGATCCTGAAAAAAAAAACTTAGAAGACTTATTCTTCTGTAATTTTCAGTAATTCAAGTGCAGCCTTAAATTTGCATATTGGAATGACTATACTGAGCATATCTGTTGGGTTTGTCAATGTTGAAATTTTGTTAATCTGTGAATTGATATGGATACAGTGATCCAATCTTTGCTTTAATCGAAAGGATTAGCATTGTATCCGTAGAATGCTAATCGAAAGGATCTTTGAACGAATGAATTCTTGCTTATGATGTTAGTACGAAGCAAATTTTTACATTGAAAGCGGTCTTGTTACAGACAATTAGCGACTTTCATGCCTATGGAATGTTATCTGGATGGAGCACGCACGAGATATTAGCATGTCCATATTCTATGGAGGATACAGATTTATTTCGACTAGTACATGGTAAGAAACCATGTTAGTTTGATTGTCATAAAAGATTTCTTTTTCGTAGACATGTTTTCCGGAAAGATAAAAAAATATTTTCGAAAGAATGTGGTACAAAAAGAAGAGGCACCGTGCATGCAAACCGGAATACAAATCCTTTACGAAAGATTGAACACAATGGGAGATTTACAAGAATTGGTAGAATGCATTGGATATCGTGGGCGTCGTAAACCAAAAGGCCAAGGTGAATGACATAACTGGTATAAACGTAGTATCTTTTGGGAACTACCATATTGGAAATTATTGATATTACGTCATAATTTAGATGTTATGAAAAGAACCTTTTTGATAACATCATCAATACTATTTTGAATATGGCGGGTAAAACTAAGGATAATATACAATCAAGAAAAGATTTGAAGACAATATACCGACGTTTTGAGTTGGAATTAAGAGATGGAAGGTCACTTATCCCAGTATTCAGATTGTCTGGTGCGGCGAAAACAACATTATTAAAGTGGTTAAAAGAAGACGTTAAGTTTCCAGATGGATATGCATCGAACATTGCTCGGTGTGTGGATATTGTTGGTTCGAGGCTGATCAGGTTGAAAAGTCACGATTTTCATGTTTTCATTTAGTGATTCATTCCAATTGCATTTACTAAGCTCTTACCACGGAATGTTCATGTGCTATGCGTAATTAACATATTTTTTGGAGCTATATGTTCAAGAAATTTAAAAAGGGATGATTAGGAATTAATGAAACACAATATCTCTGAAGTATTATGTTCATTGGAAAAAGTTTTTCCGCCTTCATTCTTCGATGTCATGGAACATTTGCCAATAGATTACCAGATGAGGCAATACTCGGTGGACCAGTTCAATTCAGATGGATGTATCCTTTCGAAATGTTTTTCTTCCATTTAAGAAAAAAAACAAAGCAGTGGTTGAAGGATCTATTTTCAAACAATACTTGTTGGAAGAAATCACATATTTCAGCACATTTTATTTCGAATCACATATTCAAACGAAAGAACGACGTGCAGCAGATGATCACACAAACTATCTGTATCAATATAATCCGCAGTTTGACACAATTCCTGAAATGTTTACACCGATTAGACGTACATGAGGTAAATCCGAGGAATATTGGTTAACACCAGGGAGTATAATCACGTCCACACATATATATTACTAAATTGTCAAGAGTTATTACCGTTCGAAAGGTACAAAATAATATTATTCAATCTTTTAAATATATATGTATATATATACAATATTAACTTATTTTCATTATACATGATATTTGATGAAGAAGTAATTGGTACATATCCTTATCTAAATGCAAATGAACTCACAGACATGAAAGTTCAACATTATGGCTCGTGGTTGAGAGATTAGCACTACAAGAAAAATAAGATTTCGGGACTGACTGTGCAGACTGAGTCAGCCGTCCCTAAATTTAGGGACATATTAGGGACGATTTAAGGGAAGAATAATAAATCTGTCCCTAATTTGTCCATAAATTTGCAGACAGCATAGTAGTCCCTAAGTTGTCCGTAATTCGGGACGGATTTGGGACCACTTTCAAGGGCGTCCGCAATTTGTGGACGGTTTTGGGACGATGTAGACGTCCGTCCGCAAATTGCGGACGGTACAACAATACGTCCGCAATTTGCGGACGTATTCGGGACGGTTTGTCGGGAAATATTTATCTCATTCCGTAATCCGTCCATAATCGGTCTTAAAATTTTATATTTATTCTCTCCTTTTCTACTCGTTTCTCACACACAAATCTCATATATTTCTCTGCATATCTTGTTATCGTTTCTGATTATAATGGTATCGTCGTTGAGATCGAATATTTTCGTTTCGAGACAGTGGATGTATAGAAGAATTGATCTGGAAACTCAAAGTGTATCGAAGGAGTTTGTAGAAGACCTTACACAGTTTATGACGTTGGCGACAAATCAACAGGTTTATAGAGAAAACTGTAAGTTGGTTTGTCCATGCGTAAAATGCAAAAATGAAAAATTCGTTAATGAGAAAACCGTTTGGAATCATCTCTATTTAATAGGGTTTACTCCAAATTATTTTATTTGGTTATCTCATGGAGAGAATTTTG
>CM071876.1:28075208-28095697 GCA_036759665.1 Gynandropsis gynandra | reverse complement strand
TATCGTAAATCATGAAGTGTCTCAGACTTTTCAAGATGTAGAAAACCCTTATGTAGAAATGGTGCAAAATGCATTCGTTGAAAGAAACGAAGATGAAAATATTGAAGAAGATCCGAATGAAGAAGCAAAAAGTTTTTTTTTTGAAATGTTAGAAAGTGCTAGGCATCCACTTTATGATGGTTGTAGAAGTGGTCTATCACGGTTGTCTTTATCTGCACGGTTGATGAATTTGAAGACTGAAAATAATCTTTCTCAGAATTGTATGGAATCTATATTGCAATTAGTAAGAGATTATTTGCACGAAGATAATAATGCAGTCACAGTCGAGTCATATTATGAAACAAGGAAGATGATGATATCATTGGGTTTATTGTCGTATCAAAAGATTGATGTTTTCCAAGACAACTGTATGATTTTCTTGAAAGAAACTTCGGATTTGATCAATTGTCGATTTTTTGGAAAATATCGATTTTATTTGACAAGAACTGGAAAATTGGTTCCGTTTCGTCTTATGTGGTATTTACCAATTACAGACAGGACAAAAAGATTGTATCAATCAGAGAAGACCGCAAGCGACATGAGATGGCATGCCGTGCATTCAAGTCCTGACGGAGAAATGTGTCATCCCTCAGATGGTGAGGCGTGGAAACACTTTAACAAGGTATATCATGATTTTGCAGCTGAGATTTCATGCACATAGAGAAAACTTTTTCGATAATATCATCAATATGAATGTCACAGGAAAAGCGAAGGATAACATTAAATCACAGAAAGATCTCGCAGAGTATTGCTCATGGAAGGAGTTACATATAAGTGGAGACGGTAAAGCTCCAGTTTCAATATTCAGATTGTTCTAATGAGGAAAAGTATAAATTGTTGAAGGAAGACGTGAAATTTCCTGATGGTTATGCATCTAACATCGGAAGGTGCGTCGATATTCATGGAGGAAAGTTATCAAGGATGAAAAGTTACGATTGTCATGTATTCATGCAACGACTACTTCCTATATGTTTTTCTGAATTGATGGACAAAACATGCACAAGAAGCAATTGGAGGTATCATGATTATTTTATATAGTATAATTAGTGATTAATAATTTATAAAAATATGAATTTTAAAATAAACAAATTAATACTTGAATTTTCAGGTATTGATATATTTTTCCGAGATTTATGTGCGAAAAACTTAAGTGTAGATGTGGTTCATAGACTTAAAAGTAACATAGTTACAGTACTATGCAATTTGGAGAAGATTTTCCCACCATCATTCTTTGATGTTATGGAGCATCTGACAGTTCATCTACCACAAGAAGCCGCATTAGGAGGTCCAGTTCAATTTCATTGGATGTATCGATTCGAGCGATTTATGTTCCATTTGAAGAAAAAAGCCAAACAAAAAGCTCGTCCTGAGGGTTCAATTGTGGAACAATACCTGGATGAGGAGATATCGTTCTTCACTTCTTACTACTTCGAGCCACATGTTCAAACGCGAAGTAGAAATCCAAACAGATGTTTTGATGATGGTGTGGCATTTTCATATCCAATACCAGATGTTTCAGATATATTTTGCGGAGTTGGTTGAACAGCTGGTAAGGCGAAAGAGATATGACTATCTCAACGAGATCCACAAATCGCACATATGTATGTTTTACTCAACTGTGAATATCTATGACCTTTTGAAAGGTAACATCCTATAAATATATAGATTTAATTGCGTATGCGTATTGTATTTGTAATATTAACATAATTTTCTGACATTTTCAGGATGTTTGATGATGTATTGAAGAATACATATATGAATATTGATGAATCTCAACTCCAAGAACTTAAAGAAAGAGATTTCTCCACATGGATAAGACAATATGTAAGTAAATGATAGATATATATTATTGTTAAAGGAAGAAATTTCTCCACCTGGACAAGACGTTTATATCGATGATTGTTTCATTTAATACAGATTGAGATCGACAATCACCCGTTATGGCTACTCCGATCTTGTTAAAGGACCAACTGTAAAAGTTACGAGTTGGCTAATTTATTTCACATGTGGTTACAACTCTCATACTTACGAGCACGGAAAATTGAAATCAACTATGAACTATGGTGTATGTGTGAAAGGTGAAAGCTATTGTGAATCGACCGACGAACTAGATTTTTATGGGATTTTGAAAGATATTTTGCAATTGGAATATCCAGGTATCAATACTAATCTAAAAAATTTCTTTTCGATACCACGTATGATATTTTCGAATATGTTGACTTATATTTGCCATTTTTTGTAGGTTATGTCGGTTTACGAGTGATGTTATTCCGATGTGATTGGTTCGATCCAACAAACGGTCGCGGAACAAGAATAAACAAATTAGGTGTCGTAGAAATTAATTCTACAAGAAGATATGCAAAATACGAGCCTTTTATTCTTGCGTCACAGGCCGATCAAGTTTGTTACGTTTCCTATCCACATATCAGGCGATCTTCAGGTTGGCGTTTCGCAATGAAGATACTTCCAAGGGGTAAATTTATCGACAACACAAAAGAATAACAATTGGCCATGCAACAACAAACCACCAAGATTGTTGCTATTGATGAAGTTGCAATTGAAGCATTGGCACATGGTGAAGTCGAAGAAATTGAAGATGAAGCAATAGAAGGAAACAAAGAAGAGGAAGAATTTGAATCAAATTCAGAATCACAAGAATCGACGAAAGAATTATGTGACTCTGAATCAAATTCAGACGTTTAAAGAATTGTTATTTTTAACTTTATATTGTATTATATATATATATATCGGTCGGTTCTCGTCCATCATGAAATATATATAAGGTTTTATGAATTGTTCCATCGGTCGAATCCCGTCTCTCGATCGAATCCCGTCCCTCGGTCGAAACCCGTCCCTCGATCGAATCCCGTCCCTCGGTCGAACAGATTAGAGATTGTAAGGTAACAATTACACAAGGGTCATAATGGTCACAAGGGTCACAATGGTTATTTGTGTTTTTGAAGGATATTTAAAGTATTCTTCATGTTAAAGTTGACAAGGAAGCTTTACTATTTGATATGCAGCTTTACGAGGGATGCAACAAAATATATATTTGCAGACGGCTTCGAGACGAAAAATGGTACCGGTCTGGAATTTCCGGACGGGTCGCGAACCCCATCCGGAATCAGTGTGCATTTAGGGACGGCTCGCGACCCCCGTCTGGTAAGTCTTTCTTTCGGTTTGCATGTTTTACAGTCCATCCGGTAAGGCTAAATTTTGATTTCAGCTTCATTTTTTCAGGTCGCGCATCCTGCCGCCCGTCCGCGCCGGTCCACCGGTCCGTCCGTCCGCCGGTCCACCGAGGTTTGGGTTAAATATAAATGTATTAAGTTTGTGGAAATATAAATGTTTGTGAAAATATATGAGTTTGTTGAAATATATAAGTTTGTGGAAATATATACATATTGTGAAAAATAATATGTTTGTATGTTTAATATAATGAAGAAAATTTGAAAAAATTGAATATAAATGTATGTAGTAAGTTATATAGATTAGGTGTTCGATGAAATGTCTAAATCAAATATACGTTATATTAAGGTATATTAAGTTGTTAAGTTATATACATTATACGTTATATAAAGTTATATTAAGTTATATATGTTATATCAAATATACGTTATATTAAGTTGTTAAGGTATATATGTTATACATTATACGTTATATTAAGTTATATACGTTCTATCAAATATATGTTATATTACGTTGTTAAAAAACATATATTAATAAACATATATTAAGTTATATGTTTTTTAAAATTAAGACACATATATTAAATTATTGTGGTTTTAAAATTAAATTAAAATTAATTAATATTCAATTAGCAACTAAAATTTTTAATATAAACATTGAATTAAATGTTTATATAATTTTTTAAATTACAATTTTAGTATGTGGCGTCGTGTTGGAAGAGGCGGTAACAAGAGAGACCGCTCAACATCTGAAGAAAGTGCTAATGGTCCACAACACCAGAGACAATCGGATCCTGTATATTCGGACTTTATGTATCCGAATTTATTTCCGACTGGATCGACACAATATATGCCGTATCCCTTCTATCAGCAGATGCCACCGCCGGTCGAGCCGATGATGCATCACGAGCCTCCGATGCCTCAGGAACCAACAGTGGAAAAGCTTTTAGCGATGGATGAGGAAAGACATAAACTTCCTCGTATAGATCTAGATTCTTCAACCGATGCACTTTGGTATAAACTAAATTTAAATTTAGTTTTGTAACTAATTAATTATCAAGTCTTAGTTTACTTTTAATTTTGTTTTAATAGGTTTGGTCGTAAACAACTTAATCATCATATCACAAAGATGATGAAAACTGATTATGATCGTCCATGTTATAACAGGAGCGAACCGATCCCGAAATAAAGGAACGATGGTGGAAAGCTTTCGTGGTATGTTTTTTTAAATATTCATTTCATTATAAATTTTAAACTTAAACTAATATTTAAATAAATAATTATTTCATTATTTTCAGCAAAAAGTTTATTGGGATCCTGCAATAACCGGACTAGTAAAGTCCGAATTTCAAAAGCATGTGTCAATACGACTGAAAAACCTTGTCTACGACACGAAAATGGAATGGGAGAAAAAAAGTGTCAAACCCGTTTGGATCCCAGATAATGTCTGGGAACATCTGCTTGTCTATTGGGACGATCCTATCGTTAAGGAGAGAAGTCAGCGCGCTAGTCGATCCCGTCGTTCTGATAGAGCGGGATATGGGATAAGTGCGCATACAGCTGGTTCCCGCTCTTTCGCGGAGGTTTACGAAGATTTGGTAAGCTTTAAATTTTTTTAAAGTTTTATTATGAGTGACATTTGCTTAATAGGTAAAACACGATTTTCAAATTTGTTTTAGGCGAAAGAGAAAGGATGTGAACCGTCGGACGTGGAATTGTTGGAACGTACACACAAGAAAAAATCCGACAGTTTGTGGGTAGATGCTAGGGCGAAAAAAGTTCACGACGATGTTGTGAACATGGAATCGGAACGAGTGTCCCAAATCCCGTCAAGAGAAGATGAGACGCAACCGATTCTTTCTCAACGAGATGTATTTCGAGGTAAATTTATTATAATTTTACAATAATTTTTTTAATAATTTAAATTTAAATTAAATTTCAATATTTTTTGTAGCACGTAACACCGTACAAAGGTCGTTTATTTGGTTTTGGAGGAATGACATCAAACCATGCGAGTTCCTCCAAAAGCAAGGAAAAGGTCGCGACCGAGGAATTTCGAAATACAATCTCGAAGATGCAAGAAAAATTAGAGCAACAAAGTTCACTATTAGTACAACAAAGTTCACAATTACAACGACAAAGTTCAGATTTCAACGCTCTGCAAAGAGAAGTTGAATGATCAAGAAGGGAACGTCAGTAGTGGTTCAGAATGATGAACGAACACATGCCCACTATCAATTGGGATACGACCGAAAACAATGACGATGACGATGATTATGCCCAATTACCCCCAATTAGTTTGTAAATAGATAATTTTAATATTGTATAAATAATAATTATTTAATATCAATTTTAATTTTAAAATTTGGTTTTTATTTTTTTTAAAAAAAATTTCCGGACGGACCTGTCCCCAAAGTTTCCGGACGGCAATGTTCCCGTCCGAAAATTTTGGGCATGATATCGTCCGGATTTCGCCTGGATTTCCGGACTACTCTTTCGTCCGAAAATGCGGACGATTTGCGGACTAAATATTCCGTATGTATTTGGGACAGATTGCGGTTGGAAATGGGTTGGCGACGCTCGTTTGCGGACGGTTTCCAACCGTCCCTAATCCGTCCCGAAACATATTTGCATACGGATTAGGGACTGATTCTTCAGTCCCTAAACTGTGAATTTCTTGTAGTGTTGGTAAGTACTCGTGTACACGTCTATTAAAATCAATTGCATTTATTATAAAGTACTTATTCGTTTTTATGTTATAGAGTTTAAATGTTCTGATGACAGACTTCCAACATGGTTAAAAGATTTGGCTAGTGGTCCTATACGAAATGTTATGTGTTGGCCAATTTTATTTACTTGCGGCTACACGTTCCACACGTACGAACATGGAAAACATAGAAACACATTATGGCGTTTGCGTTAATATTGAAATAAAGTGATAACTTCTACGACATTTTGCACCAAATCCTACAAGTGGAATATCTCGGTCTCGTTGGATTGAAGGTGATACTTTTTAAATGTCGGTGATTCGATCCAACCGTAGGATATGGAATACGGAAAAATCGATGGAGAGGAACTGATATCAATCCGGCGCGAAAATATGGTAAGTATGATACATTCATCACAATAGATCAAGCCGATCAAGTATGTTATGTGCAATATCCAACACCACTGAAAGGTCGAAGAGAGGAGTGCTGGGTCGTAGCAAAGATCAAGCCACAAGGAATTATAAGCTCAGATGAAAAAGAATATCCGTTACAACCAGATCATTCGCAATCGACTTGTTTAATTGATACAGATAACCGTGAGGAGATTCTTGCAAGATCTGACATAGATGGAGAATTCATACGCGATTATGAAGATGTTGAACCGGAAGATAGAGAACATGAAAATGGTGATGAATTCAATGAACAATCGAAGGAAGACTCGCCAATCGATGAATCTACTGAAAAAGAAATGTAAATGTAAATGATGTGTAAATACGATCGAAGAATCTCCAATTGAACAATCGAAATGTAAATACAATAATGTGTAATGTAAATGATGTTTAAATACAATCGAATAATCTCCACTCGAAATGTAAATACAATAATGTGTAATGTAAATGAAGTGAAAATGATGTGTAAATACAATCGATGAATCAACAATCGAACAATCGAAATGTAAATACAATAGAAGAATATATAAATGATGTGTAACGTTTTCAGAGCTTCAGATGATCTAATATTAACGGGCATCTGTTGGAAATATTAGTGGATGCCCGTTGGAACACGAAATCGCCTTCGACACCTAAAAAAAATTTCTAAGTTTTCCATTATTATAACGGGCATCTGTTGGAAAGTTGTAACGGATGCCTGTTGTATTGTTTCTAACGGGCATCCGTTAGAAGATGTTAGCGGATGACCGTTAAAACCTTTTTAACGGGCATATGTTACCAGTTACTAACAGATGCCCATTAGAAATTTTGTAACATGCATCCGTTACAATTTACAACGGATGCCCGTTGGAAAGTGTCATAATTCCTACCTAGTTTATGATTATTTCCAACCGGCATCTGTTGCAAATTGTAACAGTTGCCCGTTACACTGGGAGACAAACCGCCATTTTAGTGTTCGTTGCCTCGGGAGCACACATTTCCAACGGGCATCCCTTGGAAATTGTAATGGATATCCGTTGGAGAAACAGAACGCCGCGTCACTTAATTGCGTCAGTTGAGTTGATGTTTTTTCCAACGGGCATCCGTTGGAATTTGTAACGGATGCCCGTTGGTAATTTTTGCATATATACCGTTGAATAGTTTCATTTTCAACACAAATCAAAACTTCAAATCCTCTCAAACACTTCCTCTCACACACAAAAATCACCTTTATAAACACTAAACACAAAATGATGGCTAGACGTTTCATAGATTCGGGAGGTATGTTGGGGGATTCAACGAGAACCCCTCCTTGCCTTCCACCGCCACCATATCGGCCTCCTTCACCAATATCGACACCGCCGTTATTTGATGAAGAGGACGATATGGTGGATATTGACTCCTTAATCGATAATTTCGATGGGTGTCCCACCCTTCCAATTATAGATTCGGATCGTCCTCTCGGGACGCTATGGTAAAATTTGAAATTATTTATTTATATTGTTGTAATTTATAAATGTTATCTAAATATCTCATTTTCATGTGCAGGCTTGATGTGGATTTACTTTCTTCGTAAGTTTTTTATTACAAAATTTTTATTTAAAATGATTAATTATATATGTTCTAAACTAATTTATTATAATTTATTTTGCAGCGCGTATACAGATGGCGGAAGAAGGATACGTCACGCATCTACACGGCTTGGATGTGTGACATGCAAGCTCGCATGTGCTTGATGAGGAACAACGCCAAGCGCAACTACTACACCAAGAATCGCAAACCGACATGGGCAATAAACGAGGTCTTCAATCAACTCGTCCCACATTGGGAGTCTGAGGACTTCAAGGCCAAGAGCGAGAAGGCTAAAAAATGTTGGTACGACGAGAAGGTTCCCTGAGATAGTCCGTATCGCCATACTTCGGGATCAAAATCATTCTCTAAGAGGAAGCAAGAATTGGTTAATTTCTTATAGTTATTATTTATTTTTTATAATGTTTATATAATTATATTTATTTTATATAACAGATGCAACGAATAGGAAGAGAACCGACTCTGCTTGAGCTGGTAGTGGAATCCCATGCCAAGAAGAAACCAGTCATCGGGGAAGAGAACGACAAACCTGGACTCGTCGACCCTCGAGCGGAAAGAACCGTGAAAGCTGTGATGGATAAGATCACACAACAATCACAAGGTTGCGGTTCAACTCCCGACGAGCTCAGTCATTTACAAAAGGACAAAATTTGTTTGGAGGTAAACATTTATTATTTATATTTCGATTAAAAATAAATATTTTCTAACAATTCTAAATCTAATTTTGTTTATAAATGATGTATGTTAGACCATATAAGGGCATTTATATAGTCTCGGTGCACTGCAAAAGGATATCGTCGACGACGCCACTACAGAACCTCTCGCGGTCCAAGAGAGCTACATGCAACAACGACGTATCGAGAATCTCGAAGCAAAACTTCGAGAAAATCGATCACATCTTCAAGAAAATCGAGCACAAATATTGCACATGGGGAGCATCATAGAATTGCTATCCGACCGGGCGAGAAAATCAACGCCGCATCAAGAATCGGTTATCGATTCGGATGCAACACCTTCACGAGGTGCTGGTGACCACGAGAATGACATCGGCCCCACATATTTAGATAAAATGTAATAGAATTAGGTTTTTTTTTTGTAAGAACTTTTAATATGTTTAATTAAGGTCATTTGAAATTTGTTTTTATTTTTAACATTTATTTTACTTTATTTTTATTTTTTTATTTTTTTAAACTTTCTAACGGATGTCGTTGCAATTTCTAACGACCATCCGTTGGAATAGAAATTTCTCACCAAATGGTAACGGATGCTCGTTGCCATTTCCCGCCATTTTGTAACGGATGCCCGTTGCCATTTCCCACCAATTTGCAATGGATGCCCATTGCAAAATTTCAATTCCCGCTCATGTTTTGTTCCAACGGAAGGGCAACAGATATCCGTTACAAATTGGTAACAAGCATCCGTTACAATTTTGTAACAGACATCCGTTGCAGGTTTGTAACGGGTATTCGTCGCAGTCATTGTAACGAGCATCTATTACAACTTTCTAATGGAATAATCTGTTGCCTGTCCATCGCAAGTTTGCAATGGATTGTATCTATTGTAGGGAATCGCAATAGATCTAGATTTGTAACGAGCGATTCCCAACGGGCGCAGATCTGTTGCCATTCGTTGGGAATCGATCATTGCAACAGATTTTTTGAGATTTCCAACGGATATGTCCGTTGGAAATCGCCTATTTTTTATAGTGGATTTTATCCCACCGGATCAACATCTTTCTCGTTCTGAAGATTTCCAACGGCCATAAAATCTTCCTAACGCCTAGTAGATCAATCAATTATCTATCATTTATGCATTTTTCTTATTTTAACATGGAGTCTCGCCTAAATAAAATACTTCATTTCATTTGTAAAAGACATTGAAAAATTGAAGTAACAAACTCTTTTCATATTCTTGAGCAGTGCCAAGAACACGGTGACTTCAACTTGTTCCGAGAATAATTTGAAGCCATTCCGACTGTAGTACGTCGACTTCGTCAATCAACCGCCATCCTCCACCTTTGTCGGACGAACCTTGAAGAGTGCCCTTAGGCCAGTCAAGGGATCCTCCTTCATCCTCCACCATCATCCACCGTCAACGGACGATTTCTTAAAGAGTGCCCTAAGACCAGTCAAGAAACCAACCTTGACACCCCGAATCCTTCGAGCGATCGAGGTTAACGGATTCTTTGTACGTGTCTCGAGTTCCCACTCCGAGGCGTGTATTGGACATATGATAAAGATGATAATCAAATAACTATTTTGGGTAAAAAAGGAAAGAAAAAAAGGTCAAATTTGGTGAGTTTAAAGACACATTGCAGCCCTTCCCCGACTGTTATGGAAGAAGGAACTGATGGGGTCTGGTTATATCATTCAACTGCAATTTTTTATCTAAGTAAGTTATGTCATTGATTGATAAAGGAAGGACATAATTATTAAAAATGTCAAGAATACTATTAGAAGGATGGTTATGCAAAGGAAATATGGTTCATAGAAACTTATGTTTCTAGATATCATGATTTTGTTAGTGGATTGAATTTGTTTATATCTTTACTAAGGGCTAATACATAACATAGGCATCCAAATACTTTTAAATGTTTATAACTTGGTTGTTTTCCATTTAATAGTTCATATGGTGTTTTATTGTTCAGAATGAGAATTGAGGTTCTATTTGTTACGTAAGCGGTAGTAGTAATACATTCAAACTAGTAATCAATATGAATTTGTTAAAACAAAAATACAACGAGCAACATTCAAGAGATGTTGATGTTTGCTTTCAACCACAACATTTTGTTGCGGTGTATAAGCACAAGAGAATTGATAAAATTTTCATCTTTTTTAGATAAAAATTCTTTAAACTAGGGGTGGGCATTTTGGGTTACCCGGACCGACTCGGATCGATCCAACCCGAAAAACCCAACCCGTGAGATAAACGGGTTTTGTAGAAAACCCATATGGGTTCAAAACATAAAACCCAAATGGGTTCAGGTTGGTCCGAGTTGGGTTTGGGAGAACCCGAGGAACCCGAAAAAACACTAACCCTCCTAACCTAACATGAGTCTGTCGTCTCCCTCTCTCTCACTCACATCACTAACGCGCCTGAAATTTTTTCTCGAATCGTCGCCTTTCGTCCGTCGCTCGCCCCTCATCCTCCCGTCCGTCGTCCCTCATCCTCTCGTCCCTCGCCCCTCCTCCTCCCGTCCGTCACCTCTCATCCTCCCGTCCGTCGCCCCTTCTCCTCCCGTTCGTCAGCATCTTCAGCATTGTAAGCCTTCTTCCTCGTTGATGGTGCATCAGACTTTCAGCTTGCGATTTGTTTAACTAATCCCCTCATTTTCAATGTCTTTCGTATTTTTGTATTGGTTTACCATCACAACTTGGTATTTTTTTTTCGGTCTCCGTCTCCATCCTCGCCGTCATCACCTCCCCTCACCTCATCGCCTTCGTCTTTGTCGTCAGCACCAAGCATCACAAAGTGTCACAAAGTGTCTTTGCTTTGGGAAAGGTCTCGTCACATGCACTTCTTACACTGTTTGAGCCATCGTCTTTTTTCGTCATCTCTTAGTAAAATTTCACACTTCTGTTCATTTGATTGGTCCCTGCTTGTTTCTTGTCTAATTTCTTCTAATTTTTTGACCCATTGTGCTTACATATCTCTTCGAATGGACAATCAAAGCAAAGAGATTTCAAGTTTTACAGTGGTTTGGCTAAAAAAGCTATCTTTTTGTGCTATTGTGTGAATTAAATAGGAATTTGGAGTTATTTCGCAAAGAAGATTGGAATTTGATTGAATTGCTATGAAATTTCATTCGATCTTTCTAAGTAATTGATGTTTTTTGTTTGGCTGAAAAATCACAACTTGGATTTCTTTTCGTTGAGGGTTTTTGTTTCCAATTTCGAGCAAGAAGTTTTGTCTTTGATTCTGCATCAAAAGAGGTTAAACAAATCCTAAAAAAACTAAAGAATCCGAAGAATCCGAGAACCCCAAATAACCCAAATACAATTCGGTTTTTTTTGTTCAATATTTCAAAACCTGAACAACCCGAACCCAACCCGAAACCCGAGGAACCCGATCCGAAAACCTAATGGATTTTTTTGGGTTCAATTTTTTAAAACCCGAGGAACCCGAACCTGGATCGAACCCGAGGAACCCGTCCCGAAACCCGAATTGTCCACCCCTACTTTAAACTGTAACTCTTGTACATTATCAGATCTAATTTTTTAACAATAAGAAATAGAGAAATGATTACACTTCTAATATGAGAGACAATAAATTTATCATCATCAGGGAGAATGACATAAATGTTTGAAGTTGGTTTAATATTTAAAAATACAGAAATATTGTTGCAAACGTGACTGTTACACTAGAATCTATAATTCAAGCAAGTTTTGATATACATGGAGTTGATAACATTTGGTGAGCAATTGACCTTGAAGGCCACAATAAGAGCACATAGGTCTAGGTTTATTTTGGAAATTATTGAAAGAAGGGTTTCTGGGTCTATGAGTATTAATTGAATTAATTATTGTAGGATAGGTGTTAGAATGTGAAGAAGATGATTGAAAAACAACAACATCATGAGGAGAAAGCATTCCTCTTTGTTGTTTTTCTTGGATAACCAGATTAAAGGCATTTTAAACGGTTGGGAAAAGGTCCATTAAAAGTATTTGTCTACGAAAAAAGCAAAATATATGTTTAAACTCATGAGAAACTTCAGTAAGAACCGTTGTTCCTCCCAGGTGGATTCAACTTATCATTGATCTTGAAGGAACAATGGGTACAAGAACCGGAAGGTTATCTCCTAAGCATTTGAGGTCTTGACTAAGGGTTATGAGGTGGGTGCAGTAAGTTTTTAGGTCCATGAAACCCTATCTAAGGTTTTGCAACTCAAATTCTATCCCAAAGATCTGTGGTTATTGTTTTGACACTTAAAAAAATAATCGATTATCAACGGACGGGATAACGGATCTGTCCGTTGACACGAATTGCAACGGTTTTACAACAGATTTGAGGAAATTATCAATGACATGATATTCGTTGGCATCCATTGAAATTTTCAACAGACGACCTTGGTAACAGATCCATTGATAGCTCTTTAATAACGGGAGAAAAGAGCAACGAATGTTCGTTGGCGGCAACGGCCATCCGTTAATGGTTACAATGGATGATCATTAGAAAGTTTAGAATTTCGAGGTTTCCGTTGGGATAATCCAACATGTTTTCGATGGTCATCTGTTGATGTTGCCAGCGGTGATCCGTTGGTATTTCCAACGGATGACTGTTGGAATATACATTATTTATACATCTAACCCGAATTGATTACTCTCAAGCTATCAACACACAATATATTTTTAAACAATGTAATCTTCTTAAAATAGAGATATATATAGATCGAGAGAGTGGATGTATAAAAGAAAACATCCCGTAACCGAAAAAGTTACGCAAGAATTCTTACACGAATGGGAGCAATTCATGAGTTTTGCGTCAATGCAACCTTTGTGTCAAGAACACGGGAAAATGTTATGTCCATACAAAATATGCAAAAACATGAAGTATCAAAGTCAAGAAATTGTTTGCAAATATCTTTACAAGGTGGGTTTCATAGAGAACTACGAAATTTGGTTATTTCACCACAAAAATTGTGGCGTTAGAGATAGTACTGTGCAAGAAGCACAAGAAAATGGAAACAAATGAAGAAGTTTTTTTATGAAACGCCGATGACCAATCCATATGTGGAAATGGTGTCAGATTCTTTTCCTGGTGAAAAAAATGATATCGAGGAACCACATGAAGAAATTCCAAACAATGAGTCACGCCGATTTTTTCGGCCTATTGGATTCGACAAAAGACCGATATATGAAATTTATCGTGAAGGCCAGTCTCGTTTATATTTGTCATCAAGATTGATTTGTATAAAAACATACTACAATGTAGTTGAAAATTGCATGAATTCCTTTTCCATGCGTGGATATTCACCGGAAAATAATCAAGCTCCTAAGACATATTATGAAACAAAGAATGTTTTAAAAGATTTGGGAATGCCATATGAAAAAATTGATGTTGTAGAAACAGTTGCATGTTGTTTTTGGAAAAATAAAGAAGATGGATCAAAAGACATTAAAGCGGAGGATGCAGAAAATGAACATGACGATGAATTCAATGCATAATTAAAAGAAGACTCACCAATAGAAGAATCAACTGAAAAAGAAATATGAATTTCATAATTGTAATATCAAAGTTTTGTAAGTTTTTTCCATCGCATTTTCTTTTTTCAACGGGCATCCGTAGGAAATACCAACGAAAACTCATTGAATCTTTCAATACTATCCGACATTTAGAAAATTTTCGATGTTTTGCACTTTCCAATAGACATATGTTGAAGCATGCTAACAGATACCCGTTGTAAAATAATTGGATACCAACGGATGCCCGTCATGATGTTATAACGAATGCCCGTTGCGAACTTACAACGAATTGCCATTGTGATTTTGTAACGGATGCCCGTTGCAAACAAAATGATGCCTATGCTCCGCCTAGTACCCTTGGTTACTAGTTTCCAACGACATCCATTGGAAATGCCAACGTATCCCCATTGGAGACTGGACGCTGTATCATTTATGTCATTCGTTACCTCGAATACCTTTTCAACGGGCATCCGTTACAAATTTGCAACGAATGTTCGTTGGAAACCCAACGGTCATGTCAATTAATTGCGTCCGTTGAGTTGACATATTTTCCAACGGGCATCCGTTGGCATTTCTAACAGATGTCCATTGGAAATTTTTGTATATATGTTGTTGAGCAGGTCTTATTTCAACACAATCACAAAACCAAAACAACAAATTCTCTCAAAAAAATACCTACAAGCACCAATACAAAATCAGAGATTGACGATTTATCGGGCAAGGTGGATAGTTGGCGGGTTCTACAGGAGCCCCGCCACCACCACCTCCGCCGCCATATCATCCCCCATAACCTATATCGACACCACTGATATTTGATGATGAAGATGATATGGTCGAAATTGATGCCATGATCGATACTTTCGACGAGTGTCTCACTATTTCGATTATCGATCTCGAACGTCTTGACGAAACATTATGGTAAGATATTATTGTCCTATACATTTATTTATATTTGAATTAATTATAATATTTTGACTAATTATTTTGTTTACATGTGCAAATTTGGTGTGGATAATGTGTTGAAACACACAAACAACAACATTATCCAAAATCCAAAGCTCTTTACAGGATCGACTTTATTATTCCTGGAAAGTGACGTCAGAAGTTATACATCACCATTGGTGGTGTACATTCATTGTAAGTTTTTTAATATAAAATTTAATTTTATATTATTATCGAAATTGAATGGTAATTTTATTGAATTTAATTTAAATTTTGTAGCGCGCATATAGATGGCGAAATAACGACGCATCACATATCTATACAACATGGATACGTGATATGCAAGCTCAGTTGTGTTTAATGATGAAAAATGCCAAACACATCTACTATAAAAAGAACACCAAACCGACATGGGCAACGAATGAGGTATTCAACCAATTCGTCCAACATTGGGAGTTAAATGACTTCAAGGTCAAAAGCGAGAAGGCTAAAAAATATCGATACGACGAGAAGGTTCTCGGGGATGGTCCGTATCGTCATACCTCGGGATCGAAGTCATTCAAAAAATGAAAGAAAGAATTGGTAAGAAATATTTATATTTATATTTTTAAATTATTTTAATTAAATTGATAACTAATAATATTTTGTAGTGTTACAAATGCAGAGAATGGGAAGAGAACCGACTCTTTTTGAGCTTGTCGTTGAGACTTACGCCAAGAAGAATTTCGTCCTCAGAGAAGAGGTCGATGAGCTGGAACTTGTTGACCTCCGGGCAGAGCAGACGGTGAAAGCTGTGACAGAAAAGATCACATAACATCACAAGCCATTGGTTCAACTCTCAATGATCTTAGTCCTTTACAAATTGAAAAAATTTATTTAGAGGTAAATAAAAACTTTGTAGTTATAATAATTCTCTAATTATTTAAATATTTGAAATCGATATAATTTAATTTTAATTTATTTTGTTATGCAGTCTGTTAAGTCGTATAAAGGGCGTCTATACAATCTAGGTGTTCTACAAAAAGATATGATCGAGGACGCCAAGACGGTACCCCCCCCCCCCCCCCTTCCAAAACGAGCCAACATACCTAAGAGAAACACATTGAGGAGCTCGAGGTTAATCTTCAAGAAATGCGAGCGCATATGCGACACATAGAGAGTATAATCGAGTTGTTGACTGGTCGAGTGTATAAGCCGCCACCACCACAGACGGGGGCGAAAATGCCGAGACAAGAAGGCATTGGCAAGAATAGGGATGAAGAAGACGGTACTGACTTAGACGAAATGTAGTACTAACGTTTTAAAATTTTGTATAATGTTTTGTATATATAGAAAAACTTTTTTTATTTTTTATTTTTTATTTTTTTAAATTCATTCTGCTTGAAACGAATGCCTGTTGACAATAGAACAACATTTGCAACGGGCATCCGTTGTAACATTAAAAAATTCTCGCCAAAACATTTGCGACAGACATCCGTTGTTATTTCCCGCCAAAACCTTCAACAGGCATCCGTTGCAACCACATATTTCTCGTCTATTATTTTTCAACGGTCTTCCGTTGCAAACATTCAGTATTCTTGTCAATTCTTTGGCAATGGGCATCCGTTTCTATTTTATAACAGTTATTCGTCGTAAAAGGTAACGAACATATCCGTTTTGACATATTTCAACAGATATTATCCGTTGACGACCCGTTGAAAGTTGCAACGGATGATGGTTTTCAACGATCGATTTCTAACGGCTTGAAATCCGTTGGAAACCATCATTTCCAACGGATATGGCCATTGCAAATGATATATTTTTTGTAGTTTGACAGAATCGATCATGGAGATTCTACCAAATAGCAAATGGTGGGTGCATATGTACAATACTATTAAATATATTCTTTTATCGTATTTATAATCCAAGAGTATATGATGTCATTACATATATGCCAAGTGTTGAATGTGCTGTCATCAATGGGAGTTCTGGTATTTTACCCGTGACAAACCAAAGATTCACAAAAAGACTGAAGAAACTCAGAAGAAAAGGGAGGGATTGCGAATGGATGCGACGAACGGAAGATGAAGGAACTGTTATACCATTTTAGTGTAAAATCGAGAATTAAGAGAGAAGGAATACAAACTTTTTTTTTACGTATTTCACTTAATTAAAAAAGACATATCCATTTACATTATTATATACAAATAATTCTAACTAACTAATTCTATAATTACTAACTTCATCTTACTAACTATAATTAATCTAACTACTAACTAATATTTAACAAAATATTATTTTATACTTTAAAAACGTGGCGTACGACTTGACTATGTTATATATTGTCACCTTTTGCGTTGTAGGATTGATGTATAGATTTTCAAATGAACGGTTGGATTTGATAAGTTTAGTTTGTTATAATTTGCCATTTTGGGTTAGATTGAGCTTATTTGGTCAAACGTTTTTCTTTTCTTTTATCTTTTAGTTGTGTGGTTAGATTCTCTTTTGCGTATGCGATTTCGAAGGTCATTTCGGCGGAACTTTCTTCGGTCTTTCATGCACTTTTTTTTGTTGAGTTTGAAGTTCAATTTAAGATTTATGGTGAAGGTCTTCCAATTTTACATTTGCATATTCACTGTTAGATTTTTTTTGTTTGATTATTTTGTCATGTGATATGATTTTTTGGATTTTTTATTTTTTACTTTTTTGGACTTTTTATATGGGAATGAAAAAGCCCAATAAAAGCTCATATATAGTAATGACTGAGGGAAATATTAGGCTACATAGAAAAGTAATTAGGCTTTGAGAAGACCCAATAAAGAATTTGAAGAAGTTTCCATAGTGGAAGCACATTTATACATATGCCCAATTTAAACCCAAATAGGCCCTCCTCGTATATATATTTTTTAAATACGGAAGAAAATAAAATATAATTTTAATTGAATAAAAAAGGAAATAGGAAAGAAGGGACGAAAGACAGGAAGGTCCACGTGGATGGGGCTTCCAGTTCACAGTTTATTATCTTACAGCTCTCCCTCTCTGTTTCTTTGTAGCTGTCTTCTCTTTGCCACGCTGGCATATGATCCCACTTTTTTTCCCTTTAAAAAAATTAAAATTATCAAGTTTTTAGCAATTATATATTATATACACATTATTGATTAATTATTTGATTATTCACAAATTTAATACTAAAATTTCATGATCCACTTTAGAATTAGCTTTAAAACAAATTCGACTAATTTTAAATAATCCATCATGTTACATTTAAAAACTTTATAGTTTTGGTAGAAAAATGAAATATTGTGAATTATTTATATTTTATGTAAGATGTTGATATATTATTTATATTAAATTATTCCTTTTTTTAGGGTTGAGCAAATAGCGAATATCTGTAAATATTCGACTATTCGTATTCGTATTCGTCGAATATTCGATTTTACTATTCGTATTCGTAAATACAAATATTCGTAAATTCGAATATCCGCAAATATTCGGATATTCATCGGATATCCGTATCCGTAACAAAATCATTTTTTTAAAAAATAATAACAAAATTCTTATAAAAAGTTTATAGTTATCAAAATATCATTCATAAAAAATCTTCAAATTGCACAAATAAAAAAACATAATATAAATAAAGAAAACATCAATGCATCAATTCTCTCAATCATGTAGAGTTAACTTTGTCGATGATTCCAGCAGCGTCGCCAATTCATCTAAAACTTTTATAATTTATGTTTTAATCCTTAAATTTTAAATATAATAACGATTTCTTTATATATTTTATATTTGATCTGAAAATCAATTATAATAATGTTTTTTATTTATAATTTGATTCTTAAAATTAATTTTATTATATATATCTATATATTAAATAGATTATCTATTTAGTACTTACAGATACGAATACTTACGAATAATTGATTATACTATTTGTATGTGTATTTGTCGAATATCTAAATCCTGATATTTGTATTTATTCCTACGGATAATTGTTTTTTCGGACCGAATACAACTCGAATACGAATATTTCGGATATTTTGGTCAGCCCTACTTTTTCTATATGTATATTTATATATTAAAAAAATAATTTTTATATATACAAGTAATATAAATGAAAAAAAGAAAAGGAAAAAGAAAAGGAGAGTAGTTAACTCATCATAAGAGGATTGGTCGTCATTGCGTGCGTGCGCCTAAGTAAAGCTGCTCTTGTAATCTTCTTTCTACTTTTGCCCTCCACTTCAACTTTCCTTTATATTCACACATACTATACACACACACGCGCACAGACGCGCGCATATATATATATATATACATATATATATATATACACAAAAAAATGTTTAATTAAAGTAAAATAGGTTATAGAATTTTTAAGATGTCTTTTAAAAAGAATTAGGAAAGTTTATAAAGAGTTTGAAGCATTTAATTTATAAAATTAAAATAGTTATTTGAATTATAAATTCAATTTACGATTTATTTATCTTTCTTGTATATGTTTCTTTCCTTAATTATAAATTCATTTGTGGGTCCATACTCGGTTAAAATTGATAAGTTTCCTCCACAATTACATACTTCATGTAAATGTTGTATATTTATGTGTATATATAGTACATAATGATAATTAGTTTGTGGACATACTTACATTATCTTTATCATATAAGATATTTCTATTATATTTTTTTTCTTCTTCGCACCAATTACTTTTATATTATACTTTGAAGTTAAATAAAACTTTCCAACCTAATAACAGCTATAATCTTTTATTTAGAATAAAATTTATGTAGTCATTATGATGCCAATATGGAGATGAATTTGTTTAGTACTAACTAGATCATATCATAAAAAAACTATATGAATTTCAGATTTGTAATCTTCTGATTGTCTAGTCAATAAATATATATATATATATATATATATAGTATTGCATTAAATCACATTACACCAAAAGAAAATTATTTATCTGAGCAATTGTTTTTATATCATTTTTATCGAAATGATTAAGCACTTATTGATATGTTGTGTTACTACATATCACTAAAATAATTGATCAATTCATTTAGTTGGATTAGATAATTAAAAAATAATTTTTAGTAATAACATTTGCTTTATTTATCATGGTGATGATTTGTGAGTGAATGGTTATTTGCAACAAGGACTATATATCTTACCTGATGTTAATGTAGAACAAATTAACATGCACGTTTCGGGCCATAAGAGAAAGAAAGATGATTCAGTGAATCAAACTTTCCTTTGGCATTGTAGACTTGGTCATATAGGCGAGAAAAGGATAAACAAGTTGCATCAAGAAGGTCTTCTTGGTCAGTATGATTATGAATCATATGCAACTTGTGAATCTTGTCTCACTGCAAAAATGACCAAATCTCCGTTTACTGGAATCGGAGATAGAGCTACTGAACTTCTAAGACTCAT
>CM071876.1:28028581-28074215 GCA_036759665.1 Gynandropsis gynandra | reverse complement strand
ACGGAAGTACCATCTAATTAGGGAAATCGTTGAGCGTGGGGACATTCAAATCTAGAAGGTAGAAGGAAAAGAAAATGCAGCAGATCCACTCACAAAGGCGCTTGGTTCAAATGAATTTGACAAGCACAAATTGAAGACTGGATTGAAGAACATGACATGCTGGAATTAGTTCTAAGAATAGTATAATTGTTGTAGCTATTTAAGAGCTATTTTTATGTCATGTATTTTGAACACTTATGAATAAATAAAATGGCATTATTTTATTATTTTGATGATATTAGCATAGTATATATGTGTATATATTTTCATAGCTAGTATGATAGAGTCCATGAGTAAGTTTAGAAACTTGTCATCATGATAAAGAGAGTCAAATTTTGATAAAACTTAATCTAAATCATTCTTGATCATAGGATAACTAATTGGACATTAGTAATCCGGATAGATCAACATGGATGTGATGGTTTCTATTTGATAGAAATTAGTAGATCTCTTTTACTAAATCACATGTATGGATGATGCACATAGAGATGTGATCATTGAACTCACCCTAAGGGAGAATTCCTAATGGTTGCATTACCATTGAACTGTCAATAGGAATTTCTCTGGAAGGATTAGAATATTATGATTTCCTTAGACCTGAGATCAACATGGTAACTGACAAGTTATCTACCATTCTTTGATTCTAGACACCTTATGTCTTGGGATGTAAGTTGAAAGGATATTGGGAATGATTAGATGCTTATGCAGTTAGTGAGTGATCAAGATGGAATCCGTCAACTCTAGATAAAGAGTTGGAGCTCTATGTTGTCAGCAACATAATGACTGAAAAGACCTTGGCCAGGGCATTTGAATGAGAGAAGAAAAGAGTTCCTTGCGATCATTCACTAGTCAGTTATGTTAGGCATTGATAATCTATTAGGACTTGACAGTTATACCATGTCCTAGGATTATCCGAAGCTGCAAAGACGGAGAGAAATAATAATATTGTCCTTTTATCATGGTTCTACAGAGTAAGGATGTTACTTCACACTATCTGGTCGTTGAGGAGTGTTGTTAGACGCCAACCTCGATTAGTTAATTAGTAAGACTAATTGACTACCAGTTTAGTGATGAACCTACGAGGTCACACGCATACGAGTGTCTCGGCATCTGCTTATGATTGTTAGACAATCAGTGTGGAATGCAGTTATATTCATCCGCTAGCACCGAAGAATATAATTGTATTTGTGTTCTTTTGGGGATAGTACATAAGATGTACGAGCAAGTATGTGTATGGAGATACATGTACTTTGACTATTTGAGATATTACGTAAACGCAAGTGGGAGATTGAAAGTCTTATGCCTAATATGTAATATTGAATAGTTATGGGTTTAAGTCATAATTATTACAGAGTTAATAACTATAAATAAACACATTATGAGGTTTCGTTCAGAAAGAAAACCGAAGAACGAAAAACAGTTTTCGTTCTTTCTGAATTCCGCATCAAAGCAAATCCGATCTCGGCGTGGATACGAGTAGAGGGCTTGCACTATCAAGCCTTGCATCCGACGATCACACGTTCAACACGAAAGGTACTACGAAATCGTTTCTAGTTTTGTTCGATGTTGAAACCCCGAAAACTAATCGTTAAACATGACTAGATCTATAATCGGGTTGATAAGAACGCGTTTCCGCACCTAAATCAATCTAACACAATCAACATATGAAAATGTATTCAAATGAAGTGCAAATTAAGAGGAACAAAAAAAGTGTTTGCTAGGAATGCATTTAAGGTAAGAAATAAGAACCATGTTAGCTACTTTGAGATGACTAGTATTAGAAACAAAAGTGAATTAAGATAACATCGCATGCAATATCATGGTGTGTTATTATAAGATATAAAAGTTTGCCAACAAGAGTTCGATAATTAGTTGCATTCTATAATCATGTACACGGAATCATCTTTTAACCATGATCTATGGGTGTGGAAACAGGTTTACGACCAAGAACACACGTGTATGAAAACCAATACTTACACTGAGATAAACAAATTCCAGAGGTAGACCTTGCAATATATTGAAGTCTAATAAATATCGAAGAAATACCAAGTTTTTTAGGAATAAATGTTTATGTAGAAGTTGTTTGTTGGACTGTAATATCAGAATCGCTTACAACTACTATATCATCAATATAGACTAAAAACACAATAAAACTAGTAAATGATTATTTAATAAATAAAGAATGAATAAAAGCAGATTGAATATAATCAGCTAACAAAAGAACATCAAAATATTTTTTAAACCATTGTCTTGAAGTCTGACGTAAATCATAAAGAGATTTGTAAAATTAGTAGGCATGATTAGGAGGTAAAATAGCACTTGAAAAAACATAATATCCCCGTGGAAGAGATAAATAAATCTCCTCGTCAAGATCACCACTAAAAGCATTGGATATATCAAATTGAGAAAGAGATCGGTTTTGTGATGAGCCTTAAGTCTATCAATAGTGTCATCAGAACATAATCATATAAACCATTTGTAGCCTATACATTTTTTCAGAAGGTAATAAGACAAATGACCATGTATCATTGTTGGTTAGAGCTTGTAGTTCATTATTCATGGCTATTCTCCATTTGTTTCAAAGAATCGATTGCTTAAAACTCTGTGGTTCATAGTCAATAGACATATTTAAAACAAAATGTTTGTAATTTGAGGTTTTGTTATATGTCAAGACAAAGAAAGAGAATATGTAATTGATGAGAATGGAACTTAATTAATGGAAGTTAGATAAGTTAAGTTAGATAATGAGGTCGAGTAGTTCTTCTTAGTCTCATGGGTTCAAGAATAACAAAAGAAGGAAAAAGAAGTAGAGAATTAGAATTAGAAATAGGTATAAGTGAAATATATTGGGAAATACAAAGACTCTCGTTCTACCGCAATTTTAATCTATATAAACGCTTATATCATTGTATTTTCTATACATGAATGAGAAACTTTTTTTAACAAAAATGGCTCGTTGTATCATGGTATCAGAGCCTTGCAAAACTTGTATGAGATTTTTGGACTTCCGCAAATTATGATGATCACCAGTGATGAATGTGGTGATGATGAAGACGATAATGGTGACCTTTGATAACAATGGTGGTGATAATATTTTTTATAAAAAAAGTTTTTCATTTATATGTAGAAAATAGAATGATACAAGCGTTTATATAGATAAAAATTGCGGTAGAACAAGTAGTTTTTGTATTTCTCAATAAAATATATAATGAAAACATATTGTACAACTATTAGAACGTGATTTTTAAAAATCATACACTAACTTTTTAACTAAATAAAATTTAATTAGATCCAAATTTAATTATTAATTCATAATATTTTCATATTTTGCTCATGAAGAGGACGAAAAGTAAACAAATAATAATATTATATTTGTATTTTAAAGATTTGCCATATGGTTTGGTGGAGGGAATAATGGACTTCCACTAATAATGAAAATCGTACCAAATTGTTATAGTTTGGTCGTAATCATGTGTATAGACGTACACAGTCACTTAATTATCATAATTTTGACTTTATTTGATTAATGATGGGTATTATCAAGAGATATATTTTCTTTTTATTTAAGCGAGTTTTTTCTTTGATCATATAACCAAATATATAAAAAAACAAGAAAAGCTAAGGAATATGTATATATATATGTGGATCACATGATACAATTAAAATATTCATAGTGTAAACATTATTTTGCGGTTTACATAAAACTATAAGAAATAGTTATATCATTTTCATTAGAGAAAGAATTACAAATTTAAAGAAAGTTCTAATTGAGGTATTTTTTCCAAGAGTTTTAAAGTTTTTTTAAAGAAAAAAAAGGAAATTTATATGCTATATATGAATAATAAAATATATAATCGAAAGTCAAAAGTGGTTGATTCGTTCATTAAAATTACTGCTTGTGAGTCACAGCTTATGATTAAGGGAAAGCTAAGTACATGTTGTCATGTAGGGGATAAGGAATATTTACAATTCAATTTATTTAAATATATTGTTGGCTGCGTATATTATTGATATAAATATAAATATAAATATAAATATATTCACAAAATCAATTCAATTAGTATCGATAACTTATAAGATCACAACAACACGAAGAAGGCAAGAACGAAAATTTTTAAAATATAACATTTCTGTTAGCTTATAATATGTAGAAACTCTTATATAATAGTGAATGACACTCGGACATTGACAGATGGAGCAACATAAGGCCCAAATAATGCAATAAAAGGCAGAAAATGTTAACATAAAATCCTCTCCCAAAAGTTTATAGGCATTTGTTCGAAGGATTCCAACCATGTAATATACAAAACGAACAAGGAATCCTAATAGTGTGAAATAAAATGAAAACACTTAGTTTCCATTTTATTATCTAAACACAAAAAATATATTTATATAATATGTAAATTTGATCTTTGTATTTTTTTTCCCTATTGGTTTCCAACACCTATATGTTTTAACAATTGTTATAGCAAAAGACCATCTCCCATAATCAATCAAACTAATGAAATGTGATGCAAAACCTAAAGGAGGAGAGATCTTTTCATATGGTCCATGGAGGTACTATGGAATTGGTTCCCTACAAAAAGAAAACCCGAGTCCACACTTATCATCCCAAATAGATGGCCAACTCTAACGACAAAAATTAGTATGCAACAAAAGCTAATATTCAGAGACAATATTCGGTATGCCACATAGTTGTATCACCATATAATGTGCTATCAACAATGTGTTTGAAAACAAAATCTTGTTTTTAAGTATTTTCATATCTAGTCTGAATCATCCAAAAAACGATATATTTTTATAATCATTGATTAATGAGTTGAATCAAAATGTTGAAAAATATGATGTTTCAAATAAATAAAATTTTCACATGAAAACCATGGTGACGTGGACAATACAAAAACGTCTTTTGTGTCCATATTATATGGATGATATAGATTCATTCATACTAAAATATGGTAGGAATAATCTATATGTGATAAATAAAGATCTAATTGCGATAAAAAACAAACATATGTTGTGTGATTATAAATATATGTTAGCATTGATTTATATATAATAATAGTGAATTTTAAACTATATAGTTACGATTAATAATGATTAGTCATATATCATATTTATTCTACATTTACAATTTTAGCACAAGTACTTTCTCATCCGCACACTACAAAAAAACAAGTGTTTTCCAACGGACAAATCCGTTGGAAAAACACCTTAAATCCGTTGGAAAAGGCTCTTCCCAACGGACGGCAACGAATCCGAACCCGTTGGGAATCGCTCATTGCAAATCGGGATCCGTTGCAATTCGCAACGGAGTTGCAACGGAAAACATCCATTGCAAAAGTGTAATGGAAGGGCCAACGGACGGCACCGTTGAAACTTTGTAACGAATGCCCATTACAAAATTGCAACGGAAGCCCGTTGAAAAATGATAACAGATGTCCGTTAAAATGTTTTAACGGACGTATGTTGCCATCTAGGCGCGAAAAATAAGCGGAAATTTAAAATTTTCAACGGGCATCCGTTGGAAACTTGCGGGAAAGAGCAACGGACGTCCGTTGCAAATTGGCGGGAAAGGGCAACGGACGTCCGTTACCATTTGGCGGGAAAATTGTGTCCAACGGATGCCCGTTAGAAATTGCAACGAACATCCATTGGAAACGTGGTTAAAAAATATAAAAAAATAAAAAATAATATTTTTTAAAATAAAAAGTTTTTAATTAAAATATTAAAATTGTTTACAACAAAACATTAAAACTAAAACTAATCCTATTACATCTCATTTAGATCGGCTGGACCAATATCATCTCTACGATCATCACCACCTCTAGACGGTGCTGCATCCGGATCGAGACCCGCTTCTTGCCGCGGTGTTGATCCCCTCACCTGGCCGGACAGCAACTGAATGACGCTCTCCAACTACTGTATTTGGGAGGTTTGTCGCGCCACGTTGGCTCGAGTGTTTCTCGAAGTTGTGATTCGAGATCCTCGATCCGCCATTGTTACGTGAAACTCTCTTGGACAGCGGGAGGTACCTTCGTGGCGTCCTCGACGATATCTTTTTGAAGCGCCCCGAGACCGTATAGACGCCCCTTATACGGTTTTACCGACTACAAGACAAAGAAAATTAGAGTTAGATTTTTACAAAATATTTTATTAATAATTGAAAAACAAAAGAAACAGTTTTTACCTCTAAATAAATTTTATCCTTTTGTAAAGGACTCAGCTCATCGGGAGTCGAACCGCAAGCTTGTTATTGCTATGTAATCTTCTCCATCACAGCTCTTACGGTTCTCTCCGCTCGAGGATCAATGAGTTTGGGTTCGTCGACCTCTTCCCCGACTACCGGTTTCTTCTTGGCATGGGTTTCCAATACCAGCTCAAGAAGAGTCGGTTCTCTTCCTATCCGTTGCATCTATATGTGCAATCTTCTCCGTCACAGCTCTCACGGTTCTCTCCACTCGAGGATCGACGAGTTCGGGTTCGTCGACCTCTTCCCCGACGACCGGCTTCTTCTTGGCGTGGGTTTCTAGTACCAGCTCAAGAAGAGTCGGTTCTCTTCCAATCCGATTGCATCTGTAATATAAAATAAACTTAATTAGATAAATATTTAAATTAAAACAAAAAATATTTTGTAAAAATCTAACTCTCTTCCAATCCGATTGCATCTGTAATATTTAACTTAATTAGATATTTTTTGGCCTTGAAGTCTGCGAACTCCCAATGCTGAATTATTTGATTGAAGACCTCGTTCGTTGCTCATGTCGTTTTGCGATTTTTGGTGTAGTAGTTGTGCTTCGCGTTGTTCATCAGAAGGCGTATCCGAGCCTGCATATCGTGCACCCATGCTGCGTAGATGCGCGTTGTATCCTTTCTCTGCCATTTGTATGTGCGCTGCAAAATAATTGATAAATTGTTAGTTTTATAACATATATATAACTAATAATTTTAAATGAAATGTAATTTAAAACTTACGATAAAAGTGCACCAGCATCGCTGGCGCACGACTTCTGGCGTAACTTGCCAAAATTTAATATAATTGGTCCTGTATGAACCCTTGGATAATGTCGTTGTTCGTGTGTTTGATCACATCATCCACGTCAAACCTGTAATATCAAATTAAAAGGTTAGAAATTATTTACCACTTACAATAATATAAATACAAATAATTGGCAAAACGTTTGTGTTGAAAATGAAACTGTTCAACAGTTTATATATAGAAATTTCCAACGGGCATCCATTGGAAATTCCAACGGATGCGCGTTGGAAAATACGTCATCCCAACGGACGCAGTTAATTGACACGACGTTCTGCCTTTCCAATGGCATCCCTAACAATTTCTAATGAATGGTCGTTAGTAATTCCTACAGACTAGGGTATGCATCATTACACTTCGCAACGAGTTTTTGTTGAAAATTTGTAACGGACGCACGTCACAAATTTCTAACGGGCATCTGTTGCCAATTGTAACAGATGCCCGTTAGAAGTTTTCGATCGTTACAGGTTCCAACGGATGCCCGTTGCAATATTTGTGACGGGTGTCCATTAGAAAGTTCCAACGGATGCCCGTTAGAAATGTGGAAAACTTAGAAATTTTTTCTAAGTGTCGGGAGCGATTTCGGGTGTCAACGGGCATCCGTTAATATTTCCAACGGATGCCCGTTGGTATTAGATAATTCTAACTTCTAATACATTAAACATCGTTTATATAAAATATTCGATTGTATTAACATTTCGATTGTTAGATTACACATCATCTACATTATTACACATCATGTACATTACATGTCATGTACATTACACATCATCTACATCTATTACACATCATACACATTATTGTATTTACATTTCTTCTTCAGTAGATTCATCGATGGGCGAGTCTTCCTTTGATTTTTTATTGAATTCGTCGTCGTTTTCATCTTCAGCATGTTCCAGTTCAACGTCTACATAATCGCGTATGAATTCTCTGTCTATGTCAGTTCTTGCGAAAATCTCCTCGCGATCTATATCAATTAAACAAATTGGTTGCGGATGATCGGATTGCAACAGATCGTCTTTTTCATCAAAGCTTATGATCCCTTGTGGCTTGATCTTTACTACGGCCCACCACTCCTCTCTTCGACATTTCAATGTTGTTGGATATTACACGTAATATACTTGATCTGCTTGATTTATTGTGATGTGCTTTAATACCCTCTATATTACTATTAATGCAAACTCAATAATTGTATGTGCTTCTATATTTTCCGTGTTCGTACGTATGGAACGTGTAGCCGTGAGTAAACAAGATTGGCGAACACATGATATTTCATGCAGGACCACTAGCCAAATTTTTAACCACGTAGGAAGTCTTTCATCAGAACATTTTACCTGTATGTATAATAAAAACAAATTAATACTTTATGATAAATGCAATTAATTTTAATATATGTGTACACGAGTACTTACGTAGTCTCTCAACCACGAGCCATAATGTTGAACTTTCATGTGTGTGAGTTCATTTGCATTTAGATGAGGATATGTACCAATTACTTCTTCATCAAATATCTTGTATAATAAAAATACGTTAAAATTTTATATATACATATATATTTAAAAGATTGAATAATATGTACCAGTACCTTTCGATAATAACTCTTGACAATTTAGTAGTATATATGTGTGGACGTGATTATACTCCTCTGGTGTTAACCAATATTCCTCGGATTTACCTCATGTACGTCCAATCGGTGTAAACATTTCAGGGATTGTGCCAAACGGTGGATTATATTGATACAAATAGTTTGTGTTATCATCCGTTGCAAGTCATTCTTTAGTTTGAATATGCGACTCGAAATACAATGTGCTAAAATATTTGATTTCTTCCAGCAAGTATTGTTTGAAAATAGATCCTTCGACTGTTGCTTTGTCTTTTGCTTTTTTCTTTGAATGAAAGAAAAACCTTTCGAAAAGGATACATCAATCTGAATTGAGCTGGCCCACCGAGTATTTCCTAATGTTGTAAATGTATTGACAAATGCTCCTTGACATCGAAGAATGAAGGCGGAAAAACTTTTTCCAATGCACATAATACTTCAGAGATATTGTTTTTCATTAAATCCAAGTCATCCCTTTTTAAATTCCTTGAACATATATCTCTGAAAAATATGCTGATTCCGCATAGCATCGTGAGCATTACGTGGTAAGAGTTCAGAAAATGCAATTGGAATGAGTCGCTGCATGAAAACATGATAATCGTGACTTTTCAACCCGATCAGCCTCGAACCAACAATATCCACACATCGAGCAATGTTCAATGCATATCCATCTAGAAACTTAACGTCCTCTTTTAACTACTTTAATAATGCCGATGCATCATACATATTAGCCAAGAGAGGCTGGAAAAAGACAGGCGGTCTTTCCGGAAGCACTAGGAAGCAGGCGTTTTCGTTGGACCAGACAATCTGAATACCGGGACAGGTGACCATCCATCTCTGAATTCCAACTCAGGTCGTCGGAATATTGACTTCAAATCTTTTCTTGGCTGTATATTATCCTTAGTTTTACCCGCAACATTCAAAACAGTATTGATGATGTTATCGAAAAATTTCTTTTCGATATGCATAACATCTAAATTATGACGTAATATCAACGATTTCCAGTATGGTAGTTTCCAAAAGATACTACGTTTATACCAGTTATTCCAGTCACCTTGACCTTTTAGGTTTACGATGCCCACGATCTCCACCGCATTCTACCGATTCTTATAAATCACCCATTGTGTTCAATCTTTCGTAAAGGATTTGTGTTCCGGTTTGCATGCACTGTACCTCTTCTTTTTGAACCACGTTCTTCCGAAAATGTTTTTTGTCTTTTCAAAAAGCATGGCCACGAGGAAAAAATCTTCTATGACAATCAAAACAACATGGTTTCTTACCATGTACTATTCGAAATGAATATGTATCCTCCATACAATATGGACATGCCAATCTTCCGTGCGTGCTCCATCCAGATAACATTCCATAGGCAAGAAAATCGCTAATTTTCCACAACAAGATCGCTCTCAATGTGAAATTTTGCTTCGTACTGACGTCATAAGCAAGAATTCCTTCGTTCCACAACTGTATTAATTCATAAAATAAGAGCTGCAAAAAGACATCGAAACTTTTCTTTGGATGTTCTGGTCCTAGAATCAGCAACATCAAAAACATTACCTCTCTTTCTAAACACATCTCGGGAGGCAAATTATACGGAGACAAAATTACCGACCACAGAGAATATTGACTTCTAGATTGTCCATTCGAACGTCGAGTGTTTTATGTGCCATCTCATTGCCACAAAAGTTTTTTTCGATTCAAATAACCTTTTCAACATGTTTGCTACAGGCATATAGAATATTTTCTTGTATGGTATATATTTACATGAAGATGGTTTTTTAGGCGAAATCTACTTGCACCGCAAAACTTGCATTCCAACAAGTCTTTATCATTTCCCCAAAACAACATGCAACTGTTTCTACAAACATCAATTTTGTCAGGTGGCATTCCCAAATCTTTAAACACATTCTTTATTTCGTAGTATGTCTCAGGAGCTTAATTATTTTTCGGTAAATATTCACGCATTGTTTTGTAAAATGAATCCATGCAATTTTCAGCCACATTGTAGTTTGTTTTATTAATACTCATCAATCTTGAAGATAAAGATAAGCGAGACTGACCTTCACGAAAACCTTCATATATAGGCTGTTTCGCCGAATCCAATAGGTTGAAGAATTGACGTGCATCGATGTTCGGCATCTCTTCATGCGTTTGTTCATTAACAACTCCAGGAAAAACATCTGACACCATTTCCACATATGGATTGGTCGTTGATGCTTCATAAATAACCTCTTCATTTCTTTCTACTTGTGCATCTTGCATAATATCTCTAATACAACAATTTTTGTCGTGAAAAACCTAAATTTCGTATTTTTCAATGAAACCCACCTTATAAAGATGTTTGCAAACAAATTATTGACTTTGATACTTTATGTTTTGCATCTTTTGCATGGACATAACATTGTCCCGAGTTCTAGACACAAAAGTTGCATCAATGCAAAACTCATGAATTGCTCCAATCCGTGTAAGAACCTTCATAAACTGTCTCACCTCCGGGAATCCTTTCCTAGTTTCCGGTGGCGAGACAGTTTATGAAGGTGGTTTAAGATTCAACAATGGAGACAAAGATGTTTATTATTGATGGTTTGATGCAATCTTTGGTTTTGATATAAATAGTGAAATTTCCAAAGGACATCCGTTGGCAATTGAAATGGATGCCCGTTGCAAGATCACGTGAATTTATTTCCATTAGTGAACCTCGAAATTAACTATTTCAACGGGCATCCATTGCCATTTGTAACGGGCATCCGTTACAGTTAGCAACGGATGACCGTTGAAATTTTTTTCCCGGCTTTTAACGGACTTCCAACGGAAATGGCCAACGGAATAAATCCGTTAACATCCCGTTAAAAATTACGACGGATTGTAAGGGATGGGGCAACAAACAATATCCGTTAAACCTCCATTGAAATCTATAACGGATTGCAACAGATTTGCGCCCGTTGAAAGTATTCACAAATCTGTTACAATCCATTGCCATTTTGTGTCAATGGATGGATACGTTGCCCCGTCCGTTGGAAACGGCGTGTTTTTTGTTGTGGCAATGTCGATAGATTTACCCAAATTATTGTTATCAAATAACGGTAATGCCAAATATCGACGAAATGTTGTACCATCTTTAGCACACCTCTGTACTTTGGTTACATCCAAAAAAAGTTCAAAATCCTGATGGTAAACAACCATATTTATGAGTTTAGTTTAAGTTATATTATATATAATTGATCTTTTTATGTTTGATTGATTCGTTAGTTGGGGAGCATTACATGATGCATCAAGACAAATTATTTCAGTTCATCCACGTAACACCCTATCCCGAAATTACCTTGGGACTAGGAATATCCACCATAACTTCCAAGAGGTGGCCACATATATAATCGTTCAAACACATTTATAAAAAAAATATATTTTTTATTTCAAAATAAAAGTGGTCTCGACCATATAGCAAATAAAATACATAAAAAATCATAGTCATAATAATAATAAAATAAGTACGAAATGCGAATTAAAGCTTATCAAGACCTCTTGCACGCCTCTTCCAACAGTTCTCTGTGAGCTCTGATGTTGCTGCTAAATCTCATTGCTATTTTTCCTCGTCATATCTTGTCCATCCACGACAATCCACAAATAGAGTGAGTACAAAATACGTATTCAGTGAGACCAATACGTGTACGTACTCTGCGCCATGTATTCTCTCACTCTTAACTAAATAACATAAAATAACGATCTATCATCACATTAAAGACATACAAATAAGTCTACCTAGCCTGACTGAGTATCCTACGTCTAAGACCAGTACCACACGAGATCATAGCTCACAGTGTCCACACGACTTTATCTCGGGCATACACTCTGAAAATACAAAAGGCGCCAATAAAATGAAGATCTCGCAAAAGGTCACAACATACCCTACCAATCAGTACAATACAACTCTCCATTGTTAGAAAGGTTATCATAACACCAACATGATATGATATTGGCGGATCCACTAACTACGGTGTTCCATCCTTGGAAGGTTACCATAACCCCAACACGGTATAACGTCAGACCTAACCCTACTGTCACAATACTAACATCGTTGACCCGATACTCCTCACGTGATAACTCTAACCGATTCGTTCGAAAACACCTTTTTCTAAAGGTTTGAGCTCGAAATCACTTAATCGAACACACTAGATAAGATATTCACTTGGCTTTAACACTGAACCCAAAATAATTGACAATTTCCAACCCCAATACTTGATCGAGCGTCAATTCTCTAGATCATATCTAATCACTTCAAAAACTTCTATACATGTCATCAATCCTCACACGATAGTTCTAAGGTCTAATCCAATATTCACTTGTAACGTCTCAATTTTTCCATTATGATCTTTGAAATCCTATCGTGATCATAACTCGTTTTAAATGTATAAATTTCTTGATAAATCGACAACAAAACCGAAATTTGTATACCATATAGCCAAATCAACGAGGATGTATATTTGGTTTAGGGTCATTGAACTCCTAATCATCAGGACTTCAAGCGACAAGATATCGATTGCTATACACACAAGGTCATGATCCTCGTGTGATGCATCAATGATCTCACCACACTAGTGGAGACACAACAGACATAGCTCACTATGCAATTGGCCGAGATCATGGCGTTCAAAGCAAATTTCGCCGATCTCGAACCAATTATAAAGCCTTTTTACGTCGACATTGCACTTTCCCTTCTTGACCTGGACCTACAACCGCATTATCTTCTTCCTCACCGCATATCGACATCGCGAGATTAGAAGATTTTTTAAACGATAAATAGTATTCGTATGTTTTAAAATTTTAAAATTTTTAAAAGTACTTGTTTTCATTTTATAAATTTTAAAATATTTAAAAAATATGATTGTCCAATGTAATCCGTATTGGAACAGTCTCACCGCGATTCACACAAATAACATTAACAATAACATTATAGCCATGTATTGTGAAACATTATTTTTCATTTAATTATTGTTGACAATCCCTACGTTTGTGTTAATTTTGTTAACATCGATTTTCGTTGCAATAGTGTTACTAATTCTAACATGAACAAGCGTTAAACATATCAACAACTTAGCCAATGCGTTTTTCAACTACCTCGTCGTTGATTTTTTTACCCTTTTTCATTGACCACACATAAGTAATTAATAATGTTGTGTTCGTTTGCTATAACTATCTAATCTAACGCTAGATCTAACGCTTGTCGTATACCAACAATGTCCGAACCAACGTCAATTATGCGTTACAATTGCGTTGGAAACAGAGATTTCCAATGCAAATCAATTGTTTTAAACACGATTTTGACGTTAGTTTTTGGTTTTTACGTGTTTTGGTATTGAGTGATGATAGAGTAAACACTAAGAAAGGGTGACAGACCGTAAAAAAGATGACGACTCGACCATGGGATGACCGAGAAGGAGATTTCAACTTTCTTTTTCTTTTTGATAGAGGTTTTTGGGACTTGCAGTTTCGGTCGCGAGGTTCTACAAATAATTGAGAGTTTCAGAAGCTATAAGGACTTTCAAGCGTCCCGGACGAAGATCTACAAACTACGGGAGAAGGACGGAATTGGCCGGCCGGAAGACGATGACAAACGGGACGCCGACTGAAGAAGGTCAACGTCAACAAATAGAAGGAAAAGGAAAATAAGGTTTTCTTTTCTTTAGGAAATGAGAGATGCACGTGGACTCACGCGCTCCCACTCATCAAATGTTTCATATTCCTATTAAAACAGAAACAATAATCTTTTGATTCTTTTGATGGTATGATTTCATATATAGTATCCAGTTCGTAACCATTAGTTCTTGGATGTGAATTTGATAAACATCATAATTTATATAATAGCCTGTAAATAATTAAAATTTATAGTAATCGTCGAAAGAATTTTATATTTATTTACATTTACAAGAAATATCATAATATCGATTATACTTATATGTTTCGTTTTGTTTTACCGATTGAAGTTAATCAATTTCTGTTTACGCTTTTCAAATAATAAGTCGTCTCGAGACCATAACTAGCGGTAATTACAGTAAAACCTACAATACTGTTTTGGAAATCGAATTGGATTACGCAGGTCGTCTGTATATAGAATATGTCTATACAAATATAAACACACGCTGGTATATATATCTTATGTTGCTATTAGAATATAATATATATATATATAAATATAATATAAATTGAGAACAAAAAGTTGTGGGAGTGATATAATGTCAACCTGGCAAATTAGACAGCGAAGACACACTCAAGTGCCGTCTTCTCTTCTCTCTCCCTTTCTCCTCGTTACAAAACCCTCCCTCGACCCAAAACTTATTCTTTCAGACAAAGCTCCATAATCTCTCTCTCTCTCTCTCTCTCTCTCTCTCTCTCATGTAGGGTCGCAGACAGAAACAGACTATGACATTTTAGTGGTCTGTCATCTCTCTTGCCTCAAAAAAAAAAAAAAAAAAAAGAAAAGGGAAAAGTGTCTCTGATTAAATTTGATGATATAAAAGGGGCCAACTTTTCCCAGTTCCCATATTTTTTCCAATGATTTAAAACCAACCCATTTTGTGTATAGTCTTGATATACATCCATCCATTTGTTTTCTGTGTTTGCAAATTATCGTATTGGTTATAAATGTCTCATACTTATTACCGGTCGCCGTTTGGAGACACGACGTACACTAAAGTCTTCGTGGGAGGCTTAGCATGGGAGACTCCGACCGAAGAAATGCGCCGTTACTTCGATCAGTTCGGCGAAATCCTCGAAGCCGTCATTATCACCGATAAGAACACCGGCAAATCTAAAGGATACGGATTCGTAAGCCCTTCATCTCAACTCTTCTATGTGTATATATATATATATATATTTCATATTTTGATGTATCTTTATGTATATGATTCGGTTTTAATTTGGTCCGACTTCCATCAGGTCACGTTTCGCGACCCGGAATCAGCGACGCGGGCCGTGGCCGATCCGAATCCGGTGATTGACGGAAGAAAGGCCAATTGTAATATTGCTTCTTTCGGACGGCCGCGACCGTCACCACCTCGAGGTTTGTATACTATTATTGTCTTAAATAAGCCATAATGAATATATGATTTGAATCGAAGATGGGTGAGATGTGAGCAAAGATTAGATGGCATAATCATGTTTGTTCAGTTTTGATATTATTGTCTTAAATAAGCAACAATAATGATATATTTGTTTTTCAATAAATGGGTTTTTGTGATATATGTTTTATGAAGATTTTAGAAATTCGATTTTTATTTTTATCTCTATTGTCACAGGGCGAGGACAGGGAGGAAGCCCTAATCAGTACCACGGCGGAGGAACGTCGGGCTACGCCGGGATGGCTGCTCCACTGCCGCCTACTGCGGCGGCTCAGTTCATGTATCCGTCGTATGGGTGAGTTATATTAATATATTATAATAAATTATTCCTCTGAGTTTAAGAGAAATGTATAAATATGCTTAGACAAGGAAAGGGTCCAATATGATAAAATTGGAAGGAGATTGAAGATCAAATTTAATGCTTCACTCGAGCCAGTTGGTGTCAGCCTGTAAACTGTCATAATTATATAATATAATTAAGTCGACTCATACGAAAGATCATATATGGTTATTCTTGATATATTGTTTCCAGCATTTTATCATAATTACAATATAGATATATATATATGTATATATTGTCTGCCGAAATTAATGGGATCACCATGCAAATGTGAAGAGTTGGACATGTCAAAGGTGGAATGGGGAAATATTTTCTAATACTTTTTTTTATCATTAATTATTTTTGCCAAAATTATGGTATTTAGGTGAAAAATGTAGATTATTTTTTTTTGTTTAATTTATAAACTAATTTAGGATCACGGAATTCTCTTTTTGCCAGGTACACCTATACTCCTGAGTACGGATACCACCAAGTCAGTCTCTCTCTCTCTCTAATTATATGCACATACACATACATACTCAACATATATGCACAACCATACCTATATTATATGGTCAAATGTGTACATAGGTGGAAATTTGTGTATCATTATCATAGATGCGCAATACATTTACACACATATATATATATAATGTGTAAATGTAGAAGAAGTGTTCATCAAATTAACGTGGATTATGAAGAGAAAGTTACAGAATGTTTTTCATATAGACAATGATTATGATGATGATAATTAATGGATGCATGTACATATATGGGTGACATGCATAGGCGCTATACAACTCACAGTTCCAACAAGCACAGTACTATCAGCAGTTGTACGGAGGAGCCACGTCACCATCATCATCTACCATCATCCCTTCTCCTTACTATGGCTATTCTTTCCAAACTCCAGGCCCAAGACCATACCCACATCATCATCATCACCATCATTATCATCATCAACAACAACAACGGTTCCCTTCTCCTTCTCCTCTACCTGCCGTCGCCGCCGCTTCGGCTTCGGCTTCTTTCCCTTTTTACCCTTCACATTTTGAATCTTCTTCCACCATTGCCCCTGCTCCTCAAAGGCTCGTCTCTTCTTCCACCGGTACGAATACATAACCCTCTTTAATTTTTAAGTTATGTTTTAGTGTTGTCTCGTTCATGACAACATTGTTTATATATCATGTGCATATGTACGTAAAGGTCCTGTCAAAATTATGGGTCTGTCCTTCATACTCCCTCGTAGCCTTTAAGAATCATTGAAACGAAATTATATATATACCAATTATAGTATATAATATGTCAAACAGATTAGGATGTAATGAATTTAAAATCTATTCAAAATATTAGTTATCTAATATTACAAGAATTTATAATTTTTTATTTTAAATAATATAAAACAATAATATAACATTTTGTTTACATATAGATTTTATCTTAGAGCATTTAGATCATAATTAAAGATATCACATTGAAATATTCCAAATGAGGATTATTCATCCTTTAATATTATGTCAATAAGATTATAGAGTTATTATCTTAAAAATTTAGAGTTATGGAATATTGTATATAAAATTTTATAATTTATATTCTAACTGATATATTATAATAATATAAAGAAGATGATATGTCTTAATATAGAATTAATATTGTTAAATGAGTTGAATTTAAATATATATATTATAATATCAAAGTTGGATTTATTATGATTCGAACATTTTGAAATTATTTTTATATGATATAAAGGTTTTAAAATCGTGTTTAGACGTGAATAATATCTTATATATTTATTAGAATAATAAGTATATATAATTTTCGTCAATGTTAAATTTTTCATAAGTAGCCTTTGGAACATTTTATGAATATAAAAGTGAAATAAAATGGAGTTGGGGATATTGTAATGGGGGAGAGTTTGACCACTAAAAACGTAAAAATAGAAAGTGAAAGTAATAGGGATGATGAAAATGGGAAGAAAGGAGAGTGTATGATTGGAGCACATGGGAAAGACATATAATTGCTTTAAGGGTCAGTCATGTCATGTGGAATGAGCTGTCTGGTTTTTACATTGGTTTATGTGTCTCTCTTGCCATTATCACTCTTTCAATTTCTCTATCCATATGCCAGAGAAGCACCACACATGCATACATATACATACATATATGTATATATTTCACATTTACATATATATATATACACACATTTACATATATCCATGTTTACATGTGTGTGTTTGTGAGTTTGCATGGTGTGTGGGTAATTGCTCTAAACCATTAGTGATTCCATGTGGGTTCTGTCGTTTTTTTTATATTATTGAATTATTCACAAGGGACCATTTAAAATTTTATGTAGTATTTCAATTTTTATGAAAATTCTGGGTGGAAAACTTTTAATTCTTAAAATCTATTATTACTTTTTTAGTAAAAAACTTATTTAGTAACACTTATATTGAATCATCTTATTTAATAAATATATGAATTTTGAAAAATATTAACGTAAAATATGATGAAATTGACACGATTATTTTCTCTTTTAACATAAACTTTAATGGGTATTTTGTTATTTCAGATTCACAAGCTGGACAGCATGCTTCTGCGGAAGGAGGAGGAACATCGACGGCTGCACCTGAAAGTACAACTACCAACAGCAACGAGTCGACCTGATCTGCTGCATTCGTCACTTGTACAATCTTGACAATTTTACCCTTTTCTTCATCACCCACAACGAAAAAACGTCTAATTCATTGAATTTCTCCATCAGAGTCCATCATTTTGAGCCCTAAAGAGACCGGAGTCTTAACATGGCTCTTTCTGACGAACCAAAAGTAAAAAATAAACCACAAAAATTGCCGAATTTGTTTTTATTATCTCCGTTTAATAAATTTTGTTTTTTCTATTTTTTATTATATGGTTTTTTAGTGTATGCATTATTTAGACATGAGACCCAAACATAAATCTTTTTGTGCTTTTTATTCAAGGCTAAAAATTTCCTTTGAGCACTGGTATTGGGCCATGCTTAGCATGGTACATGCTTTTGATATGCTTGGACTTAGTGGATATATATAATAAAGAAGCCAAATTGTATAAGAATCGTATATTAAGTTTTTTAGGGTTTCTAAATAACCTTAGGTGTATATATAAACTCCCTCTTATTGTTTCAAATATTGCATAGGGAATGGATATTCAAATCGATATAATGAGGAGATTTATAGATTTTCAATTGAAAATCAATTAATTAGAGGATTGGTTAGTATATTTATATATAGTATTAGATCTTAGTAAAATTTTATGTAGAATTTCTAATGCGTCTCTTCAAATGATAGTTTTGATCGGTTTATATCGAACTGAATTTTTTGTTAAGAACAATGATAATTCAATTAGAATTCTCATTTTATGGAGAATCCTTATTTCTATTGTGAGAGTCTACCATGAAACAAATAAAAATATTGAGAAAAACTAATATAAATTTATAATTAGATGAGTTGTAACAGAGATGATCTTCCGACTCAACATGTTATTTCAAATCCTGTAGATCGATGATGTGTCTAAAAACGTAGATGTCGAGAGAGCCTTTTGTGTTTCTATGAGAATAAAATTCTTGCTTATCACAAATTATGTCTAAATATCTCTTTTATACAATCGAATTAGGGATCATAATTAAGAGTAAATCGTATACTTATCCAGTTTCAATTGTTTCGTATGATTTGGTCCATCATGAATTTTAACGACATTACATACCAAATGCTTTACACGTATAATCTTCCAGATTTATTTCAATATAAAAATCTAATAAACTATAACCAAATCCAACCACATTAAATTTTTTTGTTTGAATTATCGCGGAAAAACTCACAAAAACACCACAAGGGCATCAAGATATGTCAAGAGGAGTTTATGTGACTTACCTACAAGTGGACGAAATCAAAAGGAGTAAAAAGCTAGAGGAGCCGAAGGCACTCGGCCTGAGCAGATTTTTGCTCGACCCGAGCAAACTCTCTAGATAGATGGAACCCAATGTGCTTGGCTAGAGTAGAAACTCGCTAGACCCGAGCAAATTCTTTGGACGCATGGAGCATGCAGAGGACCTACTAGAAAATTCAATATTGCAAACGGATTTTTGGGACTGCAAGTTCCGTCCCTAAATTTGGGGACGGATTATACACGGATTCCGAACGGATTTCAATATCCATCCCTAATTCGTCCGAAATTTTGCGTACGGATAAACCGTCCCTAATTGGTCCGCAAATACGGACGAATTAGAAACAGATTAGTAGGGCGTCTCAGATTAGGGACGATAGAGCATGGGCATCCTCAAGTTGCGAACGACAGCACCATCCGTCCGCAAATTTGGGGACGGCTCCTCCTTCGTCCGTAATTTTGTGGACGATGCGGCGGCCGTCCCTAATGAGGGACTGTAAAAAACCCTTTTGGGGACGGATTTGGGACGACTCTTCGGCAACTATTTTCTTAGTCCGTAAGAAAGACATCAGATATTTCAGATAGGAGTAGTTGTCGATTTTGTGGGAAAATCGGTTTTATTTAACAAAGAATGGAAAATCAGTTCCATATCATCGTATATGGTATTTACCAATTACAGACAGATTAAAAAGATTGTATCAATCTGTGGAGACCGCAAGCGATATGAGATGGCATGCTGAGCATTCAAGTCGTGAAGGAGAGATGTGTCATCCCTTAGATGGTGAGGCATGGAAACACTTTAACAAGGTATATCCTGATTTTGCAACTAAGAGTCGAAATGTCTATTTAGACCTTTGTATTGATGGTTTTAATCCATTTGGGATGTCTGAGAAGAATTATTCATTGTGGCCAGTTATAGTGACACCTTACAACTTACCACTGGATATGTGCATGAAAAGGGAATTTTTGTTCTTAACAATAATGATTCCCGTGCCTAATCATTCGAAAAGAAGTTTGGATATATTTCTTCAACCACTTATTGAAGAATTGAAAGAATTATGGAATGAAGTATTTTACACGTGGTTATAAATTTCACACTTACGACATATGAGAAATTGAAGTCGACGATGAACTATGGTATATGTGTGAAAGGTGAAAGCTATTGTGCATCGATCGATGAACCAGATTTTTATGGGATTCTAAAGGAAATCTTGCAATTTGAATATCCATGTATATAAAATAAATTTAAAACAATGTTATCCTTACCACGTATGTCATTTTGGATTTTGATATTTTTTGTAGGTTATGTCGGTTTAAAAGTGATGTTATTTCGATGTGATTGGTTTGATCCAATAATCAGTCGCGAAACAAGAGTAAACAAACTAGGCGTTGTAGAAGTTAACTCCACACGAAGATATGCAAAATACGAACCTTTTATTCTTGCGTCACAAGCTGATCAAGTTTGTTACGTTTCCTACTCTCATATTAGAAGATCTTCAGATTGGCGTGTCGCAATGAAGATACTTCCGAGGGGAAAATTTATCGAAAACACAGAATAACAACAATTACCAATGCAACAATAAATGACCGAGGTTGTTGTTTTTTATGAGGTACGTGTTGAAGCACTTACGCACAGTGAAACGAAAGAAATCAAAAGAAATGAAGATGATATTTATGAAGATATAAAAGAAAAAAAAGATGACGAATTTGAATTAGATATAGAAACACAAGAGTCGACGAAACAATTGTCTGACTCTGAAGATGATGAATCATGTTAAAACGTTTACGGATATTCAACTGTTTCTATTTCTTAATGGATTGTTTATTCGGTGTTGAGAGTTTACGGATATTCATGTAAGACGTTTACTAATATTTGAAGCATTGTTTCTATTTTTTAGTGATTTGTTAAATGTTTACGGATATTCATGTTAGATGGTTACGGATCATGATAGACGGTTACGGATATCCCCTCCTGATCCATCCCGTCCCCGCACATCATCCCGTCCCTGCACATCGTCCCGTCCGTCCCGACACATGTCCCATCCCGACAGTATGTCCCGGAATTACAGACGGTCGACGCTCATTCGTCCCCAATTACGGACGAGATTTAGGTATCTGTCCCCAATTGCAGACGGGTCAGGATTCCCCGTCCGCAATTTTCTTTAAATTTCCGATGGCAGCCCTAATTAGGCATTTTCCACGTCGTCGAACCTCTCTCCCTCCTCGCCCGCAGCCGCCCCCTAGCTCAACACTTTCCCCCTCCTCGCCCGCAGTGGCCCCCTAGCCCGTAGTCGCCCCCAGCTCGACTAAATAATTTACCATTATTAATGAATATATTACCGCTATGAATAAAAGGTTCGATTCGAATCATTCTCGCTAGTTTAGGCAGAAAAATTAGTTTAGGAATTGAAAATTCCTTAGCTATGTTGTTAAGAAGGTTGATTAGGAATTTAGTCCAAAATTTTAGTAAGAATTAGGCGAAAAATCTGTAAAAAATTTAGTTGGATTTTACTTAGTAAATTGAAATTGGCGAAAAGATTTGTTGGATATTACTTAGTTATGTTGTCAAAATTTCGTTCTAACATACATAATATTTTAATTTTACATTTTAGTATGTCGCCACACGTTGGAAGAGGCGGTAAAACAAGAAATCGCCCTCAGTGTGAGGAAAGTGGTAACCTTTCATCTCATTCATGACATTACATTTCAGGATTTGAAGAATATATGAATCCAAATTTCTTCCGAAACACTGGATCGACACAATCAGCGCAATATACTCCTTATTATCCGCAAATCCAACCACCAACCGATCTAGTAATACATCACGAACTTGAGATGCACGATGAACCAACTGTAGAAGAAATTTTATCAATGGATGAAGAACGATGCAAGCTTCCTCGTTTAGACCCTATTCGTGGAGACAACGCACTATGGTACGTATACTCAAATTCAAATATCAATTATAAATAGTTAATTAAATGTTAATTTATCTTTCATTTTGATTTTTGGGTTTGGATTCGGTCAAATTAATCGTCAAATATCAAAGATGATAAAAGCTAATTATGATTGGTCGTGTTACAATTGGACACAGACCGATCCAGAAATTAAGGAACGATGGTGGAAATCATTTGTGGTATGTTTTAAACAATTTTTAATTTTATCAAGTAATTGAAATTATAGTTTAAATATAATAATATTTTTATTATTTCATCAAAAAATTTAGTGGAATCCCGAACTTACCGGACTAGTAAAGTCCGAATTTGACAAACATGTGGGAGTTCGTCTCAAGTCTATCGTAACTACCTATAAAAAACGAGAGAAGAGAGGAAAACCCCTTTGGATAGCGGAAGATGTTTGGGATTAAATGTGCGCATATTGGGATGATCCAAAATTTAAGCAAAAAAGCAAGCGAGCAAGTAAATCCCAGCGTTCTGATAGATAAGGATACGTGGTGAGCGTACATACGACAGGATCTCGTTCTTATGCGGAAGTATATGAAGATTTGGTAAGCTTTATTCTAGTTTTTTTGCATTTATATAAAATTAACATTTCATTAACCTTATATCTTTTTTATTTGTTTCAGGCGAAAGAGAAGGGATCCGAACCATCGTACCTAGAATTGTTGGAACGTATGCACGTTAAGAAGTCAGATGGTTCGTGGGTCGATCCCAAGGTGAAACGTCTTCACGATGAAATAGAAAACATGGCAGCGGAACGAGTATCACAAATTCCCCTGAAAGAAGACATAACATAAACTATCCTTAGTCAGGAAGAGTACAACGAGTTGTATCTCGAGGTAAATTAATGATATTTCGATATGATATAATTTTACTAATTATAAATATCATTAATTGTCGATATTTGTTTTACAGCAAGTTACGCCATACAAAAGTCGTATTTTTGGACTTGGAGGAATGGCCTCAAAACATTCAACTTCCTCTAAGGGTAAAGAAAAAGTATCAGAGTACGAGTTCCGACATACGTTATCAAAAGTCTTCGAGGCGCAACAAGAATCCAAAAGGCACGTTGAACAAGCACTAAAGGAGGCTGAACGATCAAACAAGCGAGCTGAACGATCAGAAAGGCGAATGGAACAGTTCTTGTGCATGATGAAATCACAAATGCCTAACATCGATTGGGATGCATTTCAGAACAATGATTCCAATCACGACGGTTCAAAAATATCTCCAACGGATTAGTATTAAAAATATTAGTTATATGTATGCTTTTTAATTATTGTTATGTACTAATTTTTATGATTTAATCTAATCAAATTTTATTTCAATTTTATTTTTTTTAAAAAAATTTGGGGACGCCCTATTGTCCGTCCCCAAATTTTTAAAAAAATTTGGGGACGACCAGCCATCCTTCCCTAAAATTTGGGGACGCCCCATTGTCCGTCCCCAAATTCCGAGTCCTCTTTTGGTCCTTTTTTAAGGACCGTTTGTGGACTGCAATTTCCGTCCTTAAATGCGGACCGTTTGTGGACTGAATTTTTCGTCCTTAATTGCGGACGGATAACATTTGGTGAAGCGTGTTTGCGGACTACCACCGGCCGTCCCTAAATCGTGATTTTTTGCAGTGACTAGCTCACTCGATCCGAGGGTGAGAGGCTCGACTGAGCATGGGATGACTTGCTGAGTGTAGTTATTGCTCGGTAGAATGTATTTAAGTTTTACAAAATTAGAGTTTAAGATTTATGCGATGCTTGACCAAGTAGTTCAATCGTATTGCCTAGCATTTATGTCGGGGTTAAGTTAGTTGTTTTATTTTATTTAATTTCCATTATTATTTGGTCATTATAAATCAATGACTCATTTATGAAGTTTTATCTAAACTTTGATTAATTAAGATTGTATTTTTTTAATCTTAGATATTTAGCTACCGAACTCTTGGAGAGATTTCGAGTTGTTCCCCGAATTATCAACACTAGATCACAAGTGTTGTGGTTTCATTCATTGCATTAGGAATTTTCTAGTGTAGTTGTAATTGGGGTTCATGATGTCCTTTCTTCGGAAAGATAAGTCTTAAGTTATGCTATCGATTTGTTATTGGGATTTCAATCCATTTCTATCCTTCTAACCACTACAAAGAAATGTCATTTCAAACAGCCATATCAGTTGGAAAGGGCTTTTTCAAACGGATTTCTGGCCAATTGAAATCGTTCGTTGGAAAATCACTTGCAACGACATTTAAACGGATATTATCCGTTCGAAAATATCAAGGGACTGTAACGGATATCGCCGTTGGACACTACAATGGATGCTCGTTACAACTTTACAATGGATACCTGTTGAAAAATTGCAACGGATATCTATTGGAAAATTGTAACGGCCATCCGTTGAAATATTTGGCGGGATTCACCAATGGATACCCGTTGGTTTTAAATTCGTGATTATTTTTAAAATATTCCAACAGATACCCATTGAAAATTATGTTCTTGTATTGAGAGACATCCGTTGATAGTTTGACGAATTTATCTAAAAAAAATTGGGACATCTCCTATTTCCCCCTCAAGTTTACTTACTTTGCCTATTTCCCTCTCAAGTTTACTTAATTTTGATTTCTATCCGATTAAAACTCGAATCGATATGAAATTTCAAGAGAACTAAACCAAAATAAAAAAATAAAACAGATTCTTATTCATTTGTTCGATTTTGACCCAGATGTTGTCCAATTTTACTTAAATTGGATGCAATTTTAAGACAATTTCAAATAAATTTTGAGTGATTCGAGTTTTAATCAAGTGAAAAAAAATCTGATCAAAATTATACCAAAATCGCAATAAAAATTGAACCGAAATTTGATTTTCACCCTAAAGCTCGAATCGATATGAAATTTAAACCAAACTAAACCGAAATGTAAACTGAAACATATTCTTTTTCGTTAATTCTCTTTTGACCCAAATTTAGTCCAATTGTGACTCGAATTTTGGTTTAATTTTGTATCGAATGTCGGTGTAATTTTGTAACAAATTTCGTCCAATTATGACTCGAATTCTGGTGAAAATCAAATTCGGATCAAATTTGTAACAAAATCGGGTCAAAATTTCACCAAATTTTGATCCAATTTTGGTTTTTACTAGATTAAAACCCGAATCACTCAAAATTTAAATCAAAATTGGGTCAAAATTGCACCCAATTTAAATCTAGATTATACCAATTTCGGATTAAAAATCGAACAAACCGATAAGAATCAGTTTGATTTTGTTGAATTTCATATTGATTCGAGTTTTTATTGGATGAAACTCAAAATTAGACCCAAATATGGTCAAACTAAGCTTAAAACCAGTCAAAATTAGAAATAAATTTTTGTCAAAATTGAGTCTAAACTGGATCAAAATTGAACTTAAATTTTGGTCAAAATTATGTTTGAACATGATCAAAATTGAACCTAAATCAGGTCAAAATTGAAATATTTATCGGAGTTTAAATGGAGAGATTATTGGCAGAATTATAAAAGATGACGGAGAAATAGGATTAGGGCCAAAACATGTGAGGGGCATAGGATGAATGCGAAATATGTGTGAGAAATAGACTAAGCAAACATACATGAGGGAGAAATAGGAGTTTGTCCCAAAGTTCTTTATATATACAAAATTAAAAACCGGATTCGTTAGACTTCATCTAAACCGGCACCATTGTCTTCATCCTCATCCTCGCGAATGCCTCAGGAAGGGGTTATATCGGAGTTGATGATCGGTTGTTGTCCTGACACTGTTGCCCCCGTTAGTGGATGTGGCTAATATGCTCGACTAGTCATCAATTCAATAATACTATCCATTTGACGAATCTACGTTTTCTCGTTTCTCGAAGAGTAGTCTCGAGCTGTTCTATGCATCGTTCTTGCATAAAATTCACTTGGGCTGTGGGAGGTACCCATTGTAGCTTCCTCTACAAAATATCTTTGAAAGATTCTAGACCATATAAACGCCCTTTATATGACCTAATAGACTACAATATAAGATAAATTTTTATATCAATTTTAAAAAAAATTATATAATTAAAGAATCATTAAGGATAGCGTTATTATTTACATCTAAATAAATTTTATCATTTTGTAAAGGACTAAGTTCATTAGGGTATACCGATCGATTGTGATTGTTTTATTATCTTCTCTTTTATAGCTTTCACCATCCGTTCTGCCCGAGAATCAACAAGTTCAGGTTTGTTGACCTCTTCCCAAACGACAGGCTTTTTCGTGGCATGAGTCTCAACGACCAGCTCAAGAAGAGTCAGTTCTCTTTCCATCATCTGCATTTGTAACATTAAAATAATATGATTAGTTAAAAATTGTACATAAAATAAATTAAATTTTCTCGCAATATCGACAGTTTTGGCTTTGAAGTTTGGGGTTTGGGGTTTTTGATATCATAGGTTCACTTGGTGTTGTTCATCATCAAGTACAACCGAGCTTGCATATCGTGCATCCAAGCGGTATAGATGCGCAATGTATCATTCTTCCATCATATATGCGCGTTACAGAATTAATTTTAAATTAATTTATTTATTAATCAAATTCGTTAACAATATTAAATTAAATCTTATATTAAACACTTACGATAAATGTACATCACCATTGGAAGCATATAACTTATGGTGTCACCTGCCCGAAATAGTATAGTCGATCTTGTAAAGAACCTTGGATGATGTTTTTCGTGTGTTTAAGAACATCATCCACGTCAAAACTACATGTGTAAATGACATCCGTAGAAAATTTTTAAAATTAATTGAAATATATATTTGTAAATTTAATAATAGTATTTTACCATAACGTTCCGTCAGGACGTTCGAGATCAATGATGAGAATAGTTGGACGCTCATCAAAGATGTTGATCAAAGCGTCAATATCGTTCTTTTCATTCAATATCGGTGGTGCCAATATAGATGACAAAGGTCCATATGGTGGCGAAGGTGGTGCTGGTGGACCTCCTAAGAAACCCGTCGACACTTCATGTTGACCGATAAATTGACGAGCTCTCATTGTGTTCAAGTGTTTAGGATTTATGTTTGGGAAGATTTGATGTTTTGGTTTTGATATTGAGTTGAAAATGAACTGTTCAACAAATTATATATAGAATTTCTAAAGGATATCCATTGGAAATGCCAATCAATGCTCGTTTAAAATATGTTCAATCAACGAAAGTCATTAAGTGACGTATTCCAACGAATACCCGCTGAAAACCTTTGGCCCTATGTGACGAGGTAAATAAGCAGAGCATAACCACCATGACATATTCCTACGAATGAACATTGGTATGTTCCAACCGACTTTCATTAGCCACATTTATGGGCATTCGTTGGCAGCTTGTATGTCGTTCAACGGTCACCCATTGGAACATGCCAACGGATTTCCATTTGAAAAGTGAAAAACTGCAAATATTTCTACGGTTCGAACAAAATTAAACGATTCAACGAACGTCTGTTGCATGTGCAAACGAATGCCCATTGAAAATGAAAAACATGATTTAAAAAAATTAAATTACAAAAGTTTGATATCATAATTACATAATTCACATATCTTCTTAAGTTGATTCCATAATTGGCATGTCTTCCTTTAATTGTGCATGGAATTCGTCGACATGTTCATCTTTTGCATCGTCCAGTTCAACGTCTTCATAATCGCTGATTTTATTCGCCATCTATATCGATTCTTGCGAGAATCTCTTCATGATTATATACAACATATCAAACGGATTGCCTACATATCATCTAAATGGCCACCCTTGTTTTCATCCTCGTCTTCTCCAACACCTCGAGAAGGGGTTGCATCAGAGTTGATGAATTGTTCTTGTATCGGCGTTGTTGCCTCCATCTGTGGTGGCTGATACGCTTGATCGGTCATCAACTTGAGATACTCTCTATATGAAGTATCTGTGCTCGCGTTTCTCGAAACGTGGATTGTGTTTCTTGAAGAGTATCTTTCGTTTCTCAAAGTGTATTCTCGAGCTGCTCGATGCATCGTGCTTGCATAAAAGTCTCTTGGACCGTGGAGGTACCGTCGTGGCATTCTCTATAATATCTTTTTTTAGAGAATCCAAACCATATAGACGTCCATTATAGGGTCTAACAAAATGCAATATGAAACAAATTAAAGTTAGTATATCGAATTAAAAACAATTGTATAATTAAAGAATTATTAATGTTGACGTTATTATTTCTCTAAATAATTTTTTCCTTTTGTAAAGGACTAAGTTCATCAATAGATATACGATGTGTTTTTCTTTCGCCATCTATATGCGCGCTACAAATTTAGACGCAAAGAAATAATTTATTAATCAAAATTAATAATATTATTAAATTAAAACATATATTAAACACATTTACGATAAACATATACCACAATAAACGGTTTATAACCTCTGATGTCACCTATCAGGAATAGTATAATCGATCTTGTAAAAAAACTTGGATGATGTTCTTGTTCGTGTATTTAAAAATATTATTCATATCAAACTTACACGTGTAAACAAAATCGTTAGAAAATTTTTAAAATTAATTGATATATATATATATATATATATATGTAAATAAATACTATTGTACCATAACATCTCGTCAGGACATTCAAGATCAACGATGCAAACAGTTGGGCGCTCGTCGAAGGTATCGATATGATGAGGACCGATATGATGGAGGGACTCCTGTGGAACCTACCAACAAACCATTGTAACCGATAAATCATCGAACTCTCATTGTATTAAGTGTTCAAGATTTGTGTTTGAGATAATTTTCTATTTTGGTTTTGAGATTATTCTAAAAATGAACTATTCAACGAATTAATTACAGAATATACCAACGGGTATCCATTAGAAATATCAAAGGATGTTCGTTGGAACATATTTCCAACCAATCAACGAAATTCATTTATTGACATGACTTTTGATTTTCTAATTGGCATCCATTGCCATTTCCAACCGATGCCCGTTGGGAAGAAGCCATACATTGATTTACGGTCTATATTGCCTCGGGAAACCGATGCACCGAGTTACCTAGACAGAGCATAACCATCATGCCCTATTCCAATGGATGACCGTTACAATTTTCCAATGGTCATTCGTTGGTATTGTTTTCAACGGTCATCAGTCGGCATTTTCCAAAGGATGACCGTGGAAAATTTTAAAAATGAAATTTTTCTAAGTGTCGAACATAATTTAAACGATTCAATGGACATTCGTTGCAAGTTCCAGCGAAATTTTGGTTGAAAATGAAAAACATGCTTTAAAAAAAGTAAATTAAAAAATTTTGATACTATAGTTACATAATTCACGTATCTTCTTTCATTGTTTCTTCAATTGGTGAGTCTTCCTTCGATGGTGCATGTAATTCTTCGCCATGTTCATCTTTTGTATCTTCCGGTTCAATCTCTTCATATTCATCTATATATCCGCCATATATGTTAGTTCTTGCAAGAATCTCTTCATGATTGTGTGTATCAATTAACTGTTTGGGCTCAGGGTGATCAATTTATCTAACACCACAATATTCATCGTAAAAGAACTAAATTTCGTAATTTTCTACGAAACCCACCTTGTAAATGTATTTGCAAACAATTTTTTAACTTCCATACTTTATGTTTTTGCATCTTTTGTAGGGACATAACATTGTCCCACATTCTTGACACAAAGATTGCATCGGTACAAAACACACGAACTGCTCCAATCCATGTAAGAATTCTTGTGTAACTTCCTCAGTTATGAGATCTTTAATTCTATACCTTAATTCTCTCGATCTGTATATATATTTTTTATATGAAGATGACGATATTCTTTGAAAGTATATTTTGTGTTCATGGCTTGGTTGTAAGCAATTAGAATTCATTGTATAAATACGGAAACTTCCAAAGGATGCCGTTGGCAATACCAATGGATATCCATTAGCAATACCAACAAATGTCCGTTAAAATCTAACGTTTGATTGTTTCCAATGGTCGCGTTGAAATTCTAATTTTTCCAACGAGCATCCGTTGGAACAAGCAATGTTCATCCGTTGAATTAATTTTTCGAATTTTAACGGATTATAACATATATGTGATCATTGATAATTCTTTATTTTCGTTGTAATCCGTTGTAATAATTATCAACGAACGTATCCGTTGATCCATTTGTTGAACTAGTATTGTTTTGCAGTTTTAAAATAACTACCCGTTTTAAAGAGTTGGAATTAAAGTCATAAAGATCAGAGATGAGTATCAGAGAAGAACGTTTTGTTTGAGATAGGTGTGAAACAAGATAAGGAAATGGAAAATAACAAAATTCAAGAACTCGTTGAAAAGGAAAGGGAAAATGTTGTTGCAATAAAGATCATTTCAACAAAGACTGATATGCAAAAAACAAAAAAAAAGCAAAAAGAAAATGGTGAAACTGCTTTGGTGTAAGCTAGTAACAATTTACTTGTATATGAATCAATAATATTATCTATTTCAAAGCTTGATGTAAAAGATAGTGAGATTTTGGAGTCAAGATGTCCTTTTCACATGATCTCGAGGAAAAACGGTTTGTAAGTTTGGGAAAATAGGCATGACACAATTAAGGATGAGGAATAATAGTATATATCAAATAAAAGGATGTGGTTATGTTAAAATTGAGATACATGATGTGTCCGCAGTCTAGCTAACATATGTGAGATATATCCAAGATATAAAAAGAAATTTGATATCACTTGGGACTCTTGAATTTCAAATATGTTGTACAAATCTCTGTTAGGATCTTTGAGGATATAAAAGGGTGTAGGACAATCATGAATGATGAACTTCAAGACGACCTTTAATTCTTCGAGGGAAGCCAATTCTTTGAGATACAAATATTTTTGTGAAAGATGACACAATACTTTGGCATAACATATTGGGTAATATATCTATGAATGAATTAGAAGTATTAGTCAATAAACTAATATTGGATAGAAATAATCAGTGTTTTCAAATTCGTCAGGTGCTAGTCGGACGATCGAAGAATGTCTAGTATCTAGGCGGATTAGTCGGTGTCTAGACATTTTTTATATTTTTTTACTTGTTAGAATCAAATTTTTTTTTACAATTTTTTAAAAAGATTTAGGTACAAGAGTAACAAATCTATTCATTCTAAATCGATTTTAGTTTAATATTTTCTCTAAATGTCAAAACGATATAATTCTGGAAAAACAATTCTAAAAAAAATCATAATTCACTAGTTGATCTAACCGATCATTGGCTGGTCCTCGAGCTTCAAGCACCTAGCGATGACTATATGAAACTAGACGAAGAATTTTAGAACACTAGAATGAACATGTCATTATTCATAATTTGCGATTCATGTGTACTAGGTAACTCACAAAGGTTTTCTTTTGGGATTGATTGTCATACTTTGGAAACATACTATATTATATTCATATTGATCTTTTGGGCTCCTTATTTGATCAAGAACTCATTATTTTGTATCCTTCGTCGATTATTACTCACCAAATGCGTGTATATATTTTTTGAATACAAAGGATAAGAGTTTTTTTAGAAATTCTTATAGTGGAAAATTTTGGGGGAAAAACTAGACTAATAGAAAGATCAAGACGTTAAGGATTGACAACAAGTATGAGTCTTGCAATCAAATATTTGATAAGTTTTGTAGGGATGAAAGAATATAAAGACATAAAACGTGTGTATAAAATCATCAACATAACATTATTGATAAACGGATGAATTTAACAATGATGGACAAAGTGAGGTGTACGTTGGAAGAATCTGATTTACCATGGAATTTTTGGTAGAGAATACATCCACAACAATCTACGTAATAAATATATCACCATCCACAACATTGGACAAAACAATGTATATTTGTTAATTACCCTAAGGGTGTCAAGGCATACAAAGTTTGGTTACATGAACAAAACCAATGTTCTATAAGTAGGGAAGTCATGTTTAAGAAAGAGGTGATGTACAGGAATCTATCACATAACATGATGAATGATGGAAGTCATAATCAACAACTTGAGAAAGTAATATTTATAACTTTTGTCGGTATAAAGGAATCTTAGAGAAATTCAGTTCAAAATGGAGTTTACCATAATATGGTAGACTCATAATCCTCTCATAAGAATACAAAAAAGAAATCTTAAGCTATGATAATGATGATTAGAATAAGAATACATAATTGAAGAAGTATGTGAACATCAAATGGGGATGTCACAATATCTTGTAACAAAAGACATGATAAGAAGAGAGATTAGAAGTTATGTAGATATAGAGATTTAGATGTAGTGGCATTGGATCTTCTATCAGATGGTGAAATAATGATAGAGGATCCCAAGGGTTACTAGGATGACAGAAAAAGTAGAAACTCGGTGAAACAGAATCACACAATGGAAGAGGGGCAAAAGAAAATAATTGGGTACAAGAGTGTGTATAACCAGAAATTTTTCATTCTAGACATTAAAGAACCAAGGTTTAAGGTTTGGTTAGATGTAAGGATTTTGCACATGTGGAAAGAATTGATTTACATGAAATCCTTTTCCGTGTATTAAAACATGTCTCCATCCATCTTCTTCTATCTATAGTGTTTTAGAATTTAGAATTGGAACAACTTGATGTCAAAACGACATTTCTCCATTGGATGAAAGAATAGCTAATGAAGCAACTAGAAGTGTTTAAAGAAAAACGGTATGAAGATAAAGTGAGTTGTTGTATAAATCTTTATACGAACTAAAACAATATCTAATGTAGTGGAAATAAACATGTAAGAACTACGTAAGTTGAATAATTTGCTGAATCTGGAGTATGAAATAGGATTTAGGAGAAGTAATAGGAGAATCTTAGGAATGAATATGATAAGAGACATAATCGAAGGGAATTTTAACTCAATCACAGGGTGAATATGTTTATAAGATTTTAATAACTTTTGAAATAGAACACGAAAAGGCTGTAGGTACACCATTTGGTTCACGCTTCAAGTTGTCAGCAAAGAACAATGGCGAGAATGGGTACATTTCACATATGGATTCAATTCATATTCAAGAGCAGTTGGCTCAATCATGCATGCTATGATTGTTGGTTTAGAAGGTTCATGAATATATTGTGAAGCTTCATGAACCTCACATATCTTCATCTTGTTCTCTTGGATTGTGCAAACGTGAAAAAGAAATGAGCTAAGCTAGATGGATTTAAACCTTATGTTGTAATGGTGTAATGCTTTTTTATTTTGGGTGTTCTGTTTTATGGAGGAGATGGATACTTTGAAGGTGAATCTCTTCACCTTTTTTCTCTTGACTTATATAACAAAATGTTCATACAAAAGTTTGCATAACCTAGTTACTATATCTAGGTCTCTTAGAGTTAATGTCAACTTAAAATAGCCTTAACTGTTCTAGAAAAAGTGGCATTTAGCCGTTTTGATCTTCTGAAGTTTTTAGCATTTTTTTCCTTTGTGTGCAGATTTGGTTCCTAGGCTTCGTGGGCTGCATAAGGTATTTGGGCTTTGGGAGTTCTTAGGTTTGTTCTTCTTTTCTTTATTTTCGTCTGGGCTAGACCACTTTCTAATAGTCCATTTTTCTTTTGTCTTTGGTCAAGGTCCTTTCTTTCTCGATCATTAGGTCAGCTTCATCTGCGCTGTTTGTTTCTCTCTAGTTCTCAACCGTCGATGTCTCGTTTGCTTCGACTTCATCGTCGGCGTCTCTCTGATTCTCCGATGAAGGCCATGACAGCTTCTTCTTCCACGCCATGTGTGTGAAAATCTCTAGATTTTTTCTTCATTTTGTTGCATAAACTATATAATTTCTCGGTTTTCTTTCCACTTTGAGTTCATAAGTAGCATATGGAATCCCATTTCAATGATAAACCTTAGCCACCATAGGTATATCAGCCATACCAATACCTCTCTTATCCATAATTTTGCATTTGTTCCTTGTAAAATGAACTTGATAACCATTCATTGTCATTTGTGAAATTCTCAGCATTTTTTCTCTTAGTTTTGGAACTAAGTATAGACATCACTAACGGTTTTCCTTCCTTGCTTTGTTTTGACAGTGATATTCCCTTTCCACGCGGTCATTAAAGCTCTCCATTTCCCAATCGAATTGGAATCCGGACACTCTTTTCCAGATAAGTAAATTGCTTCTCGTTGTATGTCTATCAACCAAGTGTCATTGTCTAGTCTTTGTTGTGTTTCTTGGTTTACTGTGGAAAATAGTTCTTCGTTATCTTTTTCTACTTCTTGAATTTGATGTGCATGTACTTCTATTGGCTGGAACTTTTGTGTCTATATTCCTTTTCTTGATGTCCCAATTTTCCACACACAAAACATGGTCCTTTAGGCTTATGTTACATTATCTGATCAACATTGGCAGTCTTGTTTTTGTAGTAGCATTCATCCTCATTGTGGTTGTTCCGTTTGTACACACTACACCATTTTCCTGTGTTTGCTTTCTAGTTCATTTTGGCAGTATTAGGCCTACTAGAATCACCGTAATTTCCAGCCCTTTGTTGCTGAAAACTTGCCTTAAGTGCTCCCTCTCTTTCACTTTTCTTATGGCTCATAACTCTTTGTTCTCGGTTTTGTAATGTGTTGATCAAATCTGAAACTGTTAGAGTCCGTAGATCTTTGGTTTGCTTTATTACTTCAACTGAAACCTCATAGTCCTTTGTCAAAGAACCTAAAATTTCCGATGCTAACTCATGTATGTGACCTTTTCACCGTAACTCCTCATTTTTGCACCTAAATCAGTATCCCTTTTGGAGTACTCTTTAAGTGTCTCTCTTTCTTCCATAGATATATCCCAAAATGCTTTTTTTCAGCCTCTGGAATCTAACCATTACATCCCTTTCATTCGCTTGATACTCTCCTTTTAATGTTTCCCATGTTGTTTTAGCCGTTTATATCTCTTGAATTTGTGTAAATATGTCTCCTGTGACAGTCGTTCATCTTCGCCACTTGTTTCTCTCTGGTTCTTAGCCATCGGTGTCTTGCTTGCTTCGAATTCGCTGTCGGTGTCTCTCTGATTCTCTGATGAAGGCCATGACAACGACAAGGGTGAGTCATCTTCAACAATGATAATGTCTCGACTGAACACTTATTGAATAGAAGTAATTTCCAGATTCATGGAAAAACAAAAAAAATAGAATGGGAAGCTGTGAAATAGTTGTTGAGATGTCTGTAGGGAAGTTAGAAGATGTGAATAGATTTTAAAAAAATTATGTGAAAGACTATTGTAACTCAGATTTTACGACTAACTAAGATAAGAGACGTTTAATAGCATGTTTGTTATCAAGATTGAAGAAAATATAATGATTTGGAAGTCCAATTTACAATATATGTGATGTGGTGATCAACAAGGGATGCAGAATGTATGGCCTTTGGAAAGACAGAAGAAAGATTGTATGATTAAAGGGGATTGTAAAGGAGTTCATCCGATTTACACATTACTAGGTGAACTATTTTGTGTTTTTCAAAGTGTCATAAGCTTATTAAAGAAACAAATGTTTCATGAACGAATGAAATATATATATGTTAGACTTTACTATATAAGAGATATTGTAATTCAAGATGGTGTAAGGATTCTAAGATATATACTTCAGAAAACCAACTAAATATATTTACAAAAATTTTGTTTGTGAACAAGTTTGTATCAGCATTACATGTGTTGAGGATGATTAGAAAATTGAAGAAAGCTCATGTAAGGAAGAAACATAGTCTTGTTTAGGGTTCTGGGATTCAATAGTCAAGGTGGAGTTTTGTAGTAATGTTGGTTATATAATCATGTTTGACTTTAAAAAACATATTGGCATATAGAGAGAGATGTAGAGAGTGCTTCAAAGAAAAAAAAAAGTTAAAGGTGAATCAAGCAAACACGAGTAATTTAGAAATTTTGAACAAACCGTTATGATTTTTTTTTTGTTAAAACAAACCATTATGATATTTATATGGGCATGTTTGCAATTTTCAAAATATTGAACGATCACTTGAGAAATTGATGCTATAAAACCATGGTTGGACACAAGTTTGTTCTTGATTATTTCATTATAATTGTTTTCATTCTATTCTTCTCTGAATTGTATGAAATGAGCTGAATAAAAGTTGTGTTCTTACAAAGATCTATAAGATCGAGTAAACCATTCAATCCAAATTCGTTAAATCTTCGTTTTGATTTGTTAATATATTTGTTTTTTTTCATTTAATTTGAAAAAGGAATTCCATAGTTTTTTTTCTTGCAATAGAAAACAACAAACAAAATCACATTACAAGACTTTGGTTCAAGGTTCAAAACACTAAATAAATACTAACCTATTTGAACGTAAAATAGTTATGTTGTTCAAATGAAGATGAAATAAAATAGCAATTCTAGACTATGTTGCATCTTATATAAACAAAATTACAAAATTCGTTAACTTGTCGTTTTTTAATATTTGAGTAAAAAATGATTTCAAGTAAAAAAATCGTACTCAATTTTACTCGAGTCAAAATTAAATCAAGTAAATCGATTAAATTGAATAATTAACTTGATTTATTGTTAAAATTTGGATTAAGATTAAATAAAAATTTGGATCAAAATTAAGTACGAATTCAGGTTAAATCGAGTCAAAATTAGGTCAAAATTGAGTCAAATTTGGGTCAAAATTAATATCAAAATTTGGTCTAATTGGGATCAAAATCGGGTCGATTAACGGATAATTAAGAGATAAATAATTGAGGGTATTTTAGGCAGATTTTTGATAGTAGAGAGTGAATATGATGTGGTCAAAATCAAGGGGAAATAGGATTAAAACATTATTTTCGAGAGGATGAAGACTAAAAATCGAGGAAAGAATAGAATGCGAGTCAAAATCGAGGGAGAATAGGACTAAAGGAGTATTTTAAAGGGAAATAGATTGTTTTTCCATTTTAATATCATGATAACTATCTGTCTTGGTGATGTAATAATTTAAAAAAAAATTACTATAAGTATATAAACTTAATCTAAATTTTATAACTTTTTATTTTTTAATAAATTATTATATTACCTCATTATACACATATTATAATATAATGTTTAATTTCAATTAACCTGAAAATCTATATAATATTAATATATACATCTAAATGAAATATATCAATTTTTTTAAAATAATTATAAAATTTGTTATATTATTTTAAAAATAACATAACAATTCATATATACAAAACTAAATATAAAAATTTTATTAGATATAAATTTTTAAATAAATTCTTATATTTTATAGAAAAGTTTTCTATTATTTTATTTATTGTAATTTTATTTGGTAAAAATATCACTCAGATTTATATAATTTTATAATTTCACAAATAAACTTATTATTTTATTTCTCGGAGGTATTTCGAAAGATTTAAAATCGTAAAACAAATTTTACCGAACAAAGACTACACATCTTACTTCGACTAATTAACTAGACGTGACGCCTAAGGACTTTATCAACCACCGTCTCGAAGTTGACGAACGACGAACCATATGGCGGCGCCACCGTAGCCTCCGCCAAGCGCCGCAGCGTCTCCGCTTTCTCCCTCAACTTATTTCCCTTCTCTCCGTCCATCAGCTCCCTTACCGCCGCCTCTACTTCTTCCCTCTTTGCATCACCTCCGATCTCCATCCCCATCCCCCACATGTCGCAACAGAACTTGCGGTTCGTCAACTGGTCGGCGAAAAACGGCCAACAGATCATCGGAACTCCGCCGGAGATACTTTCTAACGTCGAGTTCCATCCGCAGTGCGTCAAGAATCCTCCAATTGCGGGATGCAAGAGAACCTTCTCTTGAGGGCACCAGCTCGCCAGCAGTCCTCTCTCTGCCGTCTCCTCCATGAACTCCGGCGGAACCACGGCCGCTTCTCCGCCGACAAGATCAGGTCGAATCACCCACAAGAAGTCCTTCCTGCTACCCGCCAAACCCCAGGCGAACTCCACAAGCTGTTTCTCCGACATCACCGTTATGCTACCGAAGTTGACGTAGATCACACTTCTCGGGGCCTTTGTGTCGAGCCACTTCAAACACTCCCAATCTTCTTTCCACAGATTAGATCCCAACCGTCCGATCTCGCTATCCTTGTCGACCGTATGGTTAAGGAGGAGATGGAGCGGTCCGACCGGGTAAACTGGGGGAAGAATGGATTGCAAGGAGCAGATGACGTCATGCTCGAGGTCGTCGAAGGTGTTGATGACGATAGCAGAAGCGAGTTTGACTCTATCCATGGAGTGGAGGATGAATTGAATGACAGGATCTTGGTCAACGGGCATAGTGGAGAAGAGGCCTGGGAGGTCCTTAAGTTGGATTTTCCCTATTGAAGGAATCCAATCTATCTCTGTGTCTAAGTACCCATTTGTTATACAACTCTCATCTGCCAAATAGAAATGTATTATTTCATTATTAACACCATTAACTACATCGCAGGTCGTATTGCATTTATTTCATTACTCCTATCGCATAAAGATGTCATATTTTATTAAACTTGTAATGAAACCCACATTATTTTCTTCATATTACTACTGCGTACCTTTAAGCGGAATTAAACCCTTTTCGATAAGCTGACGATAATGAAGAAACAACATGGAAACAGAGGCAGAGAACGTCCAAAGCATAACCGCCGGAACTCTGATCTCCTCCGCCGCGTCCAAGGCAAAGCTCATAGCGCCGTCGTACATGACACAGCTCACAGGAGGTATCTCACCTCCGGTAACGTTGATTCGCCGGAGTAGTTCTTTGAAAGGAGCTAGACAGTTCTTCATGGTGGACTCACATAGTGCTGGGATATCCTGCGTTGCATCCACGTCGGACTCCGGTAGACCGTCGGGGATAGTCTCGAACCGGAATGAGGGAAGCCCATCGAGAGCATGAGGACCACGCGACCGGAGGAAACGCCGGTGGTTGAATTCAGTGTTGACGAAGGTGACGTGGAAGCCTTTCGCGTGGAGAAGCTTTGCCACCATCATCATGGGGTTGATGTGGCCTTGTGCCGGGTATGGAATGCAAACTGCGTGTGGTTTTTGTGAGCTTGAACCGGCAAGCGATCCCATTTTCCTTTGTGTGCTTTGGCCTGACGAAGAAGATGGGTTGGTTTCGAGGTTCTTCATATATTACATACACAATACAAACATATGGTGCATGTTCTTTTATCTTCCACGTGTAAACAATCTACTGGTTTTCTTCTTTCTATAGAAAAAATACCCAATTTCCTGGCTACCAATAAAAACACATCACATATATATATATATATATGTATATTTTGCAGAAAGATAAATAATTACGTGCCACAAATTTAATACATACATAAATATAGATGTGTGTGTATAATACAGCTAAAACTTAATGTAAAAGCAACAAATGCTTTTTTTTCTTTGGTCGGTATGGTGCAACAAGTTCTTTGGAAGTGTTATACCCAATTTGTGAATTTTTGAAATAACGACAATATTAGGTTTTATTATTTTGTAACGTGTTATGCCTATTTACAGTATGTTTCAAATTGTCACGTTTTCAAAAAAAAAAAAAACTTTTTGAGGGGTCACCACCATATTTATGTTAATTGTATTGAATATTGGACCATACCGCTTCGTTACGTTCTCCTGCCTTTTCATCAACGGCATATACCGCTACAATGTTTATTAACCGCCAAAAATAATTATGTTTCGATTTTGTGTCTTGACTCTTGAAAATTTGATTTTAGGCCTATTAATTCCGAATGATCTAATTTTAGTCTATTTTAATAGAACTCGCGATCGCCATGTGCGAGTTAACACTACAAATAATTGTAATATTGTAACAAATACATAATTTATTTTTAAAATTTTATATAAATTATATTTTTATAGTATTTAGTATTTTTTAAGTTTATTATATTATACGCGTAAACTCTAACTTTAACTACCGTTGGATCGGCTCTTGTCCTGGGGTATGGATGTAGAGGAGCTATGTCCTCTATGTGGGGTGCTCCCTGAGACGCATAACCACCTCTTCTTTCGGTGTGAATTCAGTCGGGGCCTTTGGGAACCTCCTGCCGAGCTTATACTAGGGATGGTTCCGACATCGCTGTTTGATGCCTTGACTGTAGACTCTTCGGGAGCAGGTAATCTCTCGTCTCATTCCCTCCTTGAACTGTACAGGCTCACTCTTCAATCAATAGTGTACCTGGTTTGGACGGAACGGAATAATAGAATCTTCAATAACGAGAGCTCCTCACTAGAAATCTTAAAGGCTCGGCTTGACAGGAAGATGCGTGACCAGATTCTGGCGATATATGAATCGCACAGACCTTCGCCCCGCAGAATATCGCTCGCGGATTGGTTCCGCGTCTACAGGTCCTACTCTGTCTCTCATTAAAGGGAAGATGTTTGGATTGTTAGTTATGATAGTAAGCTCATAGTAGTGTCTAGCCTTCAAGCGTACATTCTGGCTGCCTCATGCCCTCCTCCGAGGGACGGCGAGCTCTGACCTTATGCGTCTTTCTTTGGGTTGTTAAGTGTGTTGTGTACTAGTTATATCCATCATTGTGGGGAATCATCTTGGTCTTATTTTGGTTAAAGTTGTTGTAACTGGGGTTCCAGTGGTCTCGCTTTGTACTCTTTTTATACCGTATATATTTACATTTTAACAAAAAAAACTTTAACTACCGTTGCTGCTACAATGGGTCATCTGGTTTTCTATTTACAAGGTTTTTCATTCAATTTTTCTGGTAATAAGATAAAAGAAAGACAAATAAAAAGGAACAAACCATATCTATTTTTACATTGCTTCGTAAGGTTTGCAAAATGATTTAGTCTCAACTTAGCCAATTCGACTCTTTTTCCGAGAATGTGAACTTCTATGAACTTAAGATTTTTTTTTGTGTTAAATGAACAATAAAAAACTTCAATAGTGTAATTTCCACTTTTAAAATAATTGTCACCTGAAAAGTAATATAATGCGATACCTTTCATTTGATCATCTCAAGCATTGGATCTAAATAAAAAACCAATTACTTCGTAGTTGGAATAAAGCTAATAAAATTGATCTATAAAACCGATAGAAAGGTTTACAATTCCATGGTCCCTCAAACTGGTTGTGCTACAGCCTTTCATCAACTTCATAAACTTGACCTAGAATTGTTCATTCCGAGTGGATATCACATTTCAAATACATTTTTTGGTAGCTTTTGCAAAGTGTCCTGCAAGTCAAACCGGAACATATTTCTATAAGTATTAAAACTTTGCACTTCAAAAGTTCATCATGAACAAATAGTTTATATCCAATGACCAAGAAAGACACAAGGAAGAAAACGTCAAAGAAGCACAAACATAATGCTTAGTTGCATATATACCATCTAATTTATCAAAGATGGAATGTAGCTGGATAAAGATTCTAGACCTTAATACATGTATATATATATGAATATATATTTTCTGTATATTCACTCAAATCATGCAGAGAAGGTTATTCTACGATATGATTTTATTAAGAACAAAACACAACAAATCAAGAAATTACCCGATAAAAATTGATATTGTATATAATCGATAAAGCTTAACAAAAATGAAGGAATATTTCTAGAGAATCCTTCTTTCTCCCCAAACCCAAAATCCACCAAATACCCTCCTAGCTTCCCCTTCTAACTCTCTCCTTATATAATGGAGAATAAGGTTACAACACCTAATAAAAGATCCCCAAAATAACGTTACCACAATTATATTACACATACTAGTTCTTCTATGCATCTATCATTACCCCGCCGATAAAAAATCAACTTTGTCCTCAAGGTTGAAGTGAGCAAAATTTAGGATAGAGGATGTACTGCATATAGGCTCTTCAAAGCTCCCTTCAACTTGAGTATATGATGTTATGAACACATAAAATGTAGTTGATGTTCCCCGAATAAGATCAACCACCACATGAGCAAAAACACCGCAGAATTCCATACCCAATGAAACATTAGATGTGTTGATAATTCTGTATAGAACAACTTGGTCAGCTTCTCTATGCAGCAAATTAAGAGTTTTGGCTATGCATTTGAGAAACACAACTCTTTGTGACCAAGAAATAAAGGTTTTTTGGTCAAGAAGCAAATATTAGCTTAGAGTCATCCCTGAGAAATGGCTTTTGGTTGCCATATGTGTCAGCCTCGCAAACTTATCCCACAGTGTCCTCTATGTCATCCCCGAGAAATGTCTCACCATTGCCCCTATGTTGTTGTCCAGCTGTAGCCATGTTGTGTCGTTGTCCACCGAGTTCAGCAGTCGCTGGACCGATGGGTTCTTCGCCTTATTCTCTATGAATTCTACCTCTGATAGCTCATAGCTTTGTATAGCTATTGTAGCTATATAACTTGGGAAATTATAGGTGTTACGGTTGCCGCTAGTTTTCCTATGTTTGAGTTTAGTAACAACTGCTTGATGGTGTTGCTCAACTCACCCAACTTAGACAAAAAATGACGATCTAGAAGTAACATCCTTGCCATAGTGCTACCTTCCACTCAAAAGAAGAATCATCCCATCGAGTCGAACCACCGCGAAGACCCCTTTCCCTCATTTGGAGACAATAAAAAGTGTGAAAGAGATGGCGATTTAGGACACCACATGATGGAGCTTTACCGGTCCCCAATTGTGGCAGCGGCTTGACAACCACCGTCGATGACGGTTTTTCGTCGACCGACCGTCGCCCACTCATCATCACCAGTAAGAGCTTCTCTCTTTGTTTCACTTGATCTTTCGCCACCCTCCTCTTTGCTTGAACCCTTGGTCTATGTCGTCGTCCCTTTTTCCGGAGATGCCATCATTGACGTTCCTCCATCACCACCTGCATATGTTGCAACGGTGGACCCATATTTTTCTCTATTAGAAAATCCATAAGCAACGAACTTGTTTTGAAGTTCAGAGACTTGTCTAGGCACACCCCTGACCGTTTCATCGTTGAACCCATAACCCAAGAGTCAGCCATGATCGTATTGTGCTCTTCCCTCAGTGTTGTAAAATCAACCTGAAACTAAAACTCTTGATTCTTCAACCATTCTTCGGCCATATCTCTCCAGCCTTTCTCTGTAGAAACTTCTCCGAATCTAACCATGAGAGCCATCTTTAATCTCCACCAACTATAGAATGGAGAGTGCATTTGTTGTTCATGAAACCAAGATAAGGCTTCTTTGTCGATGAATCAATAAGCGAACTGCATTTTTTCTAGATCAATAGTATATTTATTTTCTTGTAAAATACTTCTCAACCCAATCCAACCATGATTGTGGATTTTCATCCCCAAAGATTACATGACCAAAAATAAACTTTTCACCCATGGATCGAAAAGCTCTGATACCAATTTGTTAAGAACAAAGCACAACAAATCAAGAAATTATCCGATAAAAGTCGATATTGTATATATCAACAAAACTTAATACAAATGAAGGAATATTTCTAGAGAGTTTTTCTTTCTACGCAAACCCAAAATCCACCAAATACCTTCCTAGCTTCCCCTTCTAACCCTATCCTTATATAATAGAGAATAAGGTTACAACACCTAATAAAAGATCCCTAAAATAACCCTACCACAATTATAGATACTAGTTCTTCTATGCATCTATCAGATTTATTCCTAAATAAATGTGTACTTGTACAGTTGCGAGCTTACTTATCCTTCTTGCTCGCTAGAAAATTTGACAAGGGCCTTGGAGAGTTCCTGTTGCAACTCCAACAATGGACAACTTTGCGGCCTTGTAGAAAAGAGAGTGAATTTTCTTTTGCAAGTCAAATTCTCTAAGTGGATAACTCATTTCAAATACATTGTTTGGTAGCTTTTGAATGTGTTTCGCATGTCAAACCAGAATGTATTTCCATAAGAATGACATGATGCCAACAACCACAAAATAGAAACGTTGCATACGGATACGACAAAAACATTTATTAGGGCAAGGTCCCCTTGTCCTTGATCCTGGAAGTGATGGCAAAGAAATAAGAATGAGCAACAAATAGGTAAACCTATCACAAAAATGGAAGAGGAAAGAAGGAACAACCCATGTTCTTGCGGGTTTTCAACTCCCACCAAATAGAGCAACCGACATTTGTAATATGTTCCAATAGAAGCATGTAAAGAAATGTAGGATCTTCCAGCATCCTAACAGAGTTATCTAGTTAACCATGTGTATGTAATATGTAAATTAGTTCTCTAGATATTGAACCTTTCGTGGAATACTCTTTCAAAAATTATCTATCATGTAGAAAGAGGAAAGGATGAGAAATTCCCATTGACAAAAGATTGGAAATTTGACATAGATAAACTTTAAGCAACGATGGTTATACCTCAAACCTATGGTGAACTTGCTTAGTTTGAGAACCCAATTGCGTTCCCTACCGAGCGACCATTGAACTCCAAGATCAAAGACAAGCCAGAACAAAGGAAAATGTCTATTATTTATGAGTTGTTCCTCATCCATCAATCACTTGGATAAGCTCATATTTTGTAGGAATTCTTACATATTTACCCTTAGTATCATGCATATGAAACACTTTCTCAGGAAGAGTTATTTGTGAATATGTCACATTTGTCTATTGTAGAACCAAATCAATTTTCCAGATAAATGTATAATGCAAAATAAATTCAGTATGGAGATCTACAATAATAAAACAAATGATTTGAAATGGAGAAAGATGCAACGGCCTGAACAGAAAAACAAGGAGAGACACAAA